>WSYH01001993.1:20460-44741 GCA_036426205.1 Ascaphus truei | reverse complement strand
CACAGTACAGATACCGCCCCCGGGCACAGAGTACAGATACCGCCCCCGGGCACACAGCTTTCCTGCAGAGCAAGTCCACTCAGCGGGTGCTCAATCGCTCCCTGATTCCTCAACAGTGGGCTTAATCCCATCCCAGTGTCCGGGCCCCGCTCCCCTGCGCAGGAGTATACCCCCGCTCCCCTGCACACAGGAGGGAGTATACCCCCGCTCCCCTGCGCACAGGAGGGAGTATACCCCCGCTCCCCTGCGCACGTGGGCGTGACACTGTGCGTGATTGTGACGTGGGCGTGACACTGTGCGTGATTGTGACGTGGGCGTGACACTGTGCGTGATTGTGACGTGGGCGTGACACTGTGCGTGATTGTGACGTGGGCGTGACACTGTGCGTGATTGTGGCGTGGGCGTGACACTGTGCGTGATTGTGACGTGGGCGTGACACTGTGCGTGACGCCGTCACCTCCCCAGGCTTGGGCCGTGTATAAGAATAAGTTTCGCTCGGGGGACCGGCTGGACGCCGCCGCCTGGAAGACGCGTCTCCGCTGTGCGCTAAATAAGAGCCCCGAATTCCAGGAGCTCCCCGCCAGGTCTCAGCTCGACATCTCCGAACCCTACAAGGTGTATAGGCTCGTACCCCCCGGCGAGCAAGGTGAGAGACATGGGGGGACCCCGACACTGAGCTCACTCTCCCCTCAGTGACCCCATTAACAACCTGGTTGTGTATTCCACTCGCGGTGGTTGTGTTTGTGTTTATTACTCGCACTCAGGGTTGTGTTGTATTACTCACACTCGGGGTTGAGTTGTGTTGCTTTGTGCCGTCTCTGATTGTGCTTGTGTCATTTTGCTTTTTTCCCCCAAATCACTCCATGGAAACAGAACTCGAGACGTACGTATTATCAACGTGAGACAGCTCCTGAAGGCACAGAGCGAGAGTCTGTCAGAGAGACAGAGGTCACATACACAGCGCTCTCTCTGTCGCTCTCTCTCAGTGACCACTCGCGTTCGCTCTCTCTGTTCACTCTGACGACTTGCCGCTCTCTATGTCCGCTCTGCGCTCTCCGCTCTCTTCTTTGTCGCTCTGCCCACCTCTCTCATGCGTCCCTCATCCCCGTCTCTACGCGCTCTGCCACTCTCGCCTCTCTCTGTCGCTCGTGCACTCTGCCTCTCTCTGGTCGCTCTGCACTCTCGCTCTCTTCTGGATCTCCTCCTTCCCCCCCCCGTCGCATTGCCTTCTCGTCTGACTCTCGCTCTCTTCTGTCTCTGCACCTCTCGACTCTCTCTGTCAGTCTCTCTGCACTCTCGGCTCTCTATGTCGCTCGCACTCTCCTCGCTCCTTCAGGCGCTCTGCACTCTCGCTCTCTCTGTCGCTCTGCACTCTCGCTCTCTCTGTCGCTCTGCACTCTCGCTCTCTCTGTCGCTCTGCACTCTCGCTCTCTCTGTCGCTCTGCACTCTCGCTCTCTCTGTCGCTCTGCACTCGCCACTGCGCTCGCTCGCTCTCATCTGTCGCTCGCACTCTCGTCGTCTCTGTCGCTCTCTGCACTCTCGCTCTCTCTGCAGCTCAGGCGCTCTTCCCTCTCGCGCTCTCTCACGCTCTGCTCTCTCGCTCTGTCTCGCTCTGCACTCTCGCTCTCACTCTCAGCGCTGCTCCTCCGCTCGCTCGGCGCTCTGCACTCTCGCTTGACTCGGCGCTCCGCTCTCTCAGGCGGTCTGCACTCTGTCTCTCTCGCGCTCTGCGCGCTCTCCTCTCTCAGGCGCTCTGCGCTCTCGCGGCGTCTGCACTATCTAGGCTCTCTGCACTCTCCTCAGGCGCTCTGCACTCTCAGGACGCTCGCCTTCGCAGGCGCTCTGCACTCTCTCCAGGCTCTCTCGCTCTTCAGCGCTCTCGCTCTCTCAGGGGAGCCAAACTCCTCTGCATCTCGCTCTCTCAGGCGCTCAGCGCTCTCTCAGGCGCTCATGCACTCGCCGCAGCGCCTGCACTCTCTCGCGCTCTGCACTCTTTCAGATGTTCTCGCTCTCTCAGGCGCTCTCGCTCTCTCAGGCGCTCTGTGCTCCTCTCCTCAGGCGCTCTCACTCTCCCAGGCGCTCTGCGCTTTCGCTCTCTCAGGCGCTCTCACTCTCAGGTGCTCTACGCTCTCAGGTGCTTGCCGTGTCTCACCATCCGCATACCTCTCTCAGCGTGACTCTGCGCTCATCTCAGGCTACGCTCTGCACTCTCACGCTCCCGTCTCAGGCGCTCGCACTCCACTCTTCCGTCTGCCTCTCGTCTCTCAGGCGCTCTGCACTCTCGCTCTCTCAGGCGCTCTGCACTCTCTCAGGCGCTCTCTCAGGCGCTCTGCGCTCTCGCAGTGTGTAAAACAACTCAACCCTGAGAGTGTCATACAACACAACCCCGAGTGTGAATAACACAACCCAGTGTGTAAAACAACTCAACCCTGAGAGTGTCATACAACACAACCCCAGGTGTGTCACGCAAAACATTCAGACGTGTGTATCTATATATCTATATAATGTGCCTATGTAATAAGTGTCACCACTGGCGCAGAGGAATCTCCTGTTACATTGCGCGTGTGTGTCTGTGCGCGCATGTATCTGCACGTGTCTGTGTGTACGTGCATCTGTGCGTGTGTGTACGTGCATCTGTGCATGTGTGTACGTGCATCTGTGCGTGTGTACGTGCATCTGCGCGTGTCTGTGTGTACGTGCATCTGCGCGTGTCTGTGTGTGCATGCATCTGTGCGTGTCTGTGTGTGCGTGCATCTGCGTTTCTGTGTGTGCGTGCATCTGTGTGTGTTTGCGCGTGCGTGTGTCTGTGCGTGTTCGTACTACCCTGATATTCCCGCACCATTAGCAACAAATAATTTGTTACATTTTTCGGCGCCGATGTTCTTGGTTTGTACTAAAAACAACAGAAATAATTATATTTCATTTACATTGGATCAACATGGCAGCAGCAAACACGCCTCACATGTATAACCCCCCTCACGTGTATAACCCCCCTCACGCGTATAACCCCCCTCACGCGTATAACCCCCCTCACGCGTATAACGCCCCCCCTCATGTCTATAACGCCCCCCTCCCGCGTATAACTTATAAGCGTGTGTTCATGGAAGAATGCCACCGAATTTCCAACCAATAGCGGCACGGGCGGTTCTTCAGTCGGGGGAAGGGAGTGACCGGGATTCTGCCAGCGGGAGTAAGGCACATGCTAGCCGAAGCCCACTGCCCCAGCGATGATGGCAGTGACTGGTACCTCGCGCTGGAGTCAGCCCCCGGGGAGGATCAGAAGAGAGGCTGGAAGGTGGTGCCGGAGGTAAAGGAATGGAAGTCTGTTTCCCTCCCGGCTTGCTGTGCCCACACAAAACATCTCCCTACACCCTGTCCCGCTGGACTACAATCATGAGCTGGGCAAAATATATCCCGCGGCAGATGTGAAACCCTGGGCTCACGTGAATGCTGTAGCAGTACCGAACAGTGACCCCACGCTGCAATTTGACTTCGGAGACTCCCTCCTACCGGCCGAATGGAAGAAGCGTCTGCAAGAAAGGCTGAGAGAGCGGGAAGAAGTTTTCTCAACCCGGGTTATGGATGTGGGATATACTAAAAATGCCCAACACACTATCAGACTGAGCGATACCACCCCCTTCCGTGAGCGGTCACGGCGAATAGCCCCCAGGGACGTGGATGACATCCACAATAGTCTACAACAAATGAAAGGCGCCGGTATTATAACTGAATCCCGCAGTTCCTACGCCTCACCCATCGTGGTGGTACGGAAGAAAAATGGTTCCGTACGGCTGTGTGTGGACTACCGAACACTTAACCGCCGAACCATCCTCGACCAGGACACCTTACCTCGAATCGAAGAGATCCTAGGCGCATTGTCTGGCAGTCAGTGGTTCAGCGTGGTGGATCTGTGCTCTGGGTACTACCAGATCCCCATGAGCCCCGAAGATCATGAAAAGACAGCGATCATCTGCCTGCTGGGATTCTACCAGTTCACCCGAATGCCTCATGGTGTAAGTGGAGCCACAGCGACTGGTGGAACGGATCCTTGGCGACTTGAACCCCCGAGAATGCTTGGTCTACTTGGACGACATCATAGTGTTTGGATGGACGCTGGAAGAACACGAAGAGCGCCTCTTGAAGGTTCTAGACCAATTGAAGCAGGAAGGCCTGAAGCTGTCCCTTGATAAATGCAAGTTCTGCCGATCACCGTTGTGACGAAAATGGGGGTAATCAGCGCATTAATAAAGGCAGTGGGCTCAGCTGGTTACCCCTATTTCGCGTTGGGGATGAAGGGGTTAATTCTATATGCATGGCTGTCCCCATTTTGCAGGCTAATCTCTACCTGCAGTGAAGTGCCTTTCTGTTGCTGTTTTAAAATGTACCGGCAGGATGCTATTTTTTTGTCTGCCTGCCTTTGTAAGGCAGTAAGGAACAAATGTTATGCATACAGGAGCCCCCTGTTGGGATGAAAGATCCCAGATTCGTAAAGTGTCACTTAATCAGGATGTTTCTGATTAGCAGATCCTGTTACTCCTCCTGGATATTTCACACCTCGGGACCAAACTCCAGACATTGCGTCCCCAGAAATGAGTGGCCCCTTTTTACTTAGCAGTGCTACCAAGCTGCTTACTGAGCCTGCTCAGAGTTACTTAAGCTGGCTGTAAGAGTTGCCCCTGTGACCTGGCAGGTTCTGATAGGAGGAAGATAATTCCTTGCCAATGGGAAGAGGCTAATGTAACACTTCACAGGCCCTTGTCCTTAAAAAGGCCTGTACCCCTCATTCCTGTGTTATTCCTGTGTTGTTGCTGTTGCTGTTACCTGATTTCTTCAAGCGGCTACGATTCCAGAACGCAAGGGGTTAAAAACATCGCAACAAGGAAACTTGCCCTGCTTCAGGATTTCGTTAGCCCTAGGGATTCAGAAAATCCCCAGAGAACCAGAAAAGACTTTGCACATTCACAGAAGGATTGGACTGGCTATTTATTTGGCAATTTGCAAAAGGACTAAATTTTAAAGGACAATCTTCTGGTGCTTTGCACCTTTCTGGACATTATCCTCTGTTTCTCTACCCGTGAGTTTAATTATTAAGTTTATTCTGCAGTTGTCGTGTGTTTGCCTATCAAGGGAATAAATCTCAGTTTATTTTGCTCAACCTGTTCTGCTCAATCAGGACCCACGAAATATAAATGTGTTATTAAGCGCGTCTCCCATCACAATCGGTCACCTATGTGAGCCTATATGAAGCAGTGGTAAACTGGCCTCGTCCTGAGAATGTGGTAGAACTCCGCACCTTTTTGGGATTCTGTGGCTATTACCGGAGTTTCGGTGACAGGTACGCTTGTATCTCCAAAGCTTTGAACAATCTGTTGAAAACCTCTCCTGAGGACCCTCGCCAAAAAGCCGTAAACCCCAAGGCTTCTTTCAGTGCTAAATGGACTCCCGCCTGCGAGGAGGCTTTTGCGAAATTAAAGAAGAACCTCACTGAAGCTCCTGTCCTGGCATATGCCAACCAAAACCAGCCGTATGTGCTACATGTGGACGCCAGCTACAGTATGATGGACTGGGAACGGTGCTTCATCAGAAATATCTTACTGGGCTGCGGCCTGTCGCCTATGTGAGTCGCAGCTTGACTCTGAGTGAAAAGAACTATCCGGTTCACAAGTTATAATTTCTGGCGTTTAAGTGGGCCATTGTGGATAAGCTGCATGACTAGCTCTACGGGGGACCCTTCGAAGTAAGGACGGACAATAACCCACTGACGTATATTTTGACATCCGCCAAATTGGATGCCACCGGGCACAGGTGGTTGGTTGCCCTGTCCAATTACAGCTTCATCCTGAAGTATAAGTCGGGGTCTAAAAATATTGGGGCCGACGCTCTATCCCGAAGGCTAGGGTTGGGCCCAGGTCTGAAGACGGAGAATGGAAGGAAATACCGGCATCCGTGCAATGTCTTCTACAGTGGCCATTTTGGACGGAAAAGTGGCCTTCTCTGAGTTGCGAGTGGCGGACTCTCTGGGATGAAAGTCCAATGCGCTCCCAGCTGCGTATTGCTACCCAGAGGCTCTATCAAGGGCTGATGGACCCAATGTAAGAGGGAAGGATATCATTGAAGCACAGATGGCTGATTCCGGGTGCGGTCCCCTAAAGAGGGCAGTACAGAAGAAAAACCCTAACATACTTAAATGTGCTCCAGGACCCACAGTGGGCCCTCTCATGAAGGAATGGGACAAATTCCAGTTGGACAATGGGTTGCTACAGTTGTGTGAAAAAGAAAGTACGCCCTCTTTGAATTCTATGGTTTTACATATCAGGACATAATAACAATCATCTGTTCCTTAGCAGGTCTTAAAATTAGGTAAATACAACCTCAGATGAACAACAACACATGACATATTACACCGTGTCCTGATTTATTTAACAAAAATAAAGCCGACGACGGAACCGCAGCGGAGGATTCCCCAGGCCTGGCTGAATCGCTCGCGCTGTGCTACCGGACGTAAGGCGAGAAGGGGATTGTGTTGGAGGCCCCGCTTTGTGGGACCACGCTTGCCGCCCGTCTACAAATCCCCTGGTGTACACGCGTAGCCAGGAAGGTACCACCGCGTGCACCAACACCACACTGGGAGGGTAGCGCTGCCCTCACATATATCTGGGTGGGACTGTTTGGAAGGACCATTGGGTTTTAGGTGCCCTGGGCACCCTCAGTACTATGGGGGACGGTTATTGTGATTGTGTATAATGTATTGCTGAGACCGCGGGACCATAGTAAATAGGCTGTATATACGTTGTTGTGATTGTGGTTATTTGAGGTATACTAAATAGTTATACCGATTCCCGTGAGGGGCTATCCCGCCAACGCAGGGATGCTCACGGGTGGAGGCGCTGCACCAGCCACCTCAGGCTCCCCAAGCGTGGAGGCTTAGGCCTCTTGTGAGCCTAACAGGTAGCACGATAAGGCTGTGATTATACAGAAAAACGCCCGTGGCGTCGCCCGTAGCGACACGGCGCGGCGCAAAGACAAGTTTCATACATACGAGATAAGTGGCTATACCAAATTCAACTGTCTCCCCGCTTGCTACTGCACCACGGGCGTTGTTCTGTATAATCGCAGCCTGACACCCGTAACACGCATACCTCCCCGAGGAGATATATGACATAGGTTAGTGCTGATTGGGTGAGAGTCATGTGCAACATAATAAATAATCAAACCTTATACTGTGCAAATCTTTATACAAAGGACTAATATAATATATTTCACAAAAAATATACATTTAAAACAATATAAACAAATACATATCCCAATCCTATCCAAAGTCATGGAAAAATGTGTCCACTCCCAACTAAGCGATTTCTATACCAAGACAAATTTCCCTAGCCAATTCCAATCTGGCTTCCGTCCCAAACACTCCACCGTAACTACCCTGCTAAAAGTTTGCAATGAAATCCAGTGTGGAATGGAACGGGGACAACTCACTGGTGCAATATTCCTAGATTTTGCAAAGGCTTTTGACACAGTTGATCATGTTATCCTGCTTAACAAACTCCAGAGCTCTGGAATAGGGAAGCATGCTTTAAACTGGTTTCAGTCCTACCTATCAGGAAGATCCCAACATGTGTCCATCTCAGGCTCTAACTCCAACCCCCTGGTTATCACCTGTGGTGTCCCGCAAGGCTCTGTTCTGGGGCCCCTACTCTTCTCAGTGTTCATCAATGATCTTCCCACAGCTTGTCAGGAAGCCTCAATACACATGTATGCAGATGACACAATCCTATATGCACACAGCCATAGCCTCTCTGACCTTCAACACATACTTCAGTCTGACTTTTTGAGACTCGAAAACTGGATTTCCCAAAACAAACTGTTTTTAAACACTGACAAGACTGTAACAATGGTATTTGGCACCAAGACTAAATTTTTAAAGCTTCCAGCGACTGAGCTCCAGATCAGAACCAACGCTAACACAACCCTAACTCCTGTCACTAGTTTTAAATACCTGGGCTTATGGTTTGACTCCCACTTAACATTCGGGATGCACATTGATGCCCTGACAACCAAGACCTATGCCAAACTAGGTATACTTTACAGGAACAAATCCTCCCTAAGCCTGCTGGTCAGAAAGCGTATTGCACAGCAGATACTAATGCCAAATATAGACTATGGAGACATAGTATATGGCTCGGCACCTCAAACCCACCTTGGCAAACTTGACACCCTCTACAATTCAATTTGTCGTTTTGTTCTCCAATGCAACTACAGCACACATCACTGCGAAATGCTCAAAGAACTAGATTGGCCATCACTCGAGTCTAGGCGCAAAGTTCACCTTTCCTGTCTTGCCTTCAAATACTTTCTGGGCAAGCTACCCAGCTACCTGAACAAGCTCCTCACCCCTACCACATGAAGCACTTATCATCTGAGATCAGACTCCAAAAGACTGTTCATGGTCTCAAGGCTCAACAAAGTATCCGGCCGCTCCTCCTCTTACCGTGCACCCCAAAACTGGAACAACCTACCGGAGACTCTCACATCCACCACCAGTCTAAGTTCTTTCAAATCTAAGACTGTCTCACATTTTAATCTGGTCTGTAACTGTTTCATACGCCTATAATATACATCTTCTCTGACTGTGCATGCAATGTATTGTATATAATGTATACCCTGTTCATTTATGTAACTGTATTTGTAACCATGTATTATTTGTCATATTAACTATGCCCAGGACATACTTGAAAACGAGAGGTAACTCTCAATGTATTACTTCCTGGTAAAACATTTTATAAATAAATAAAATAAATAAACATATTACATCCTCCTGTACGGTATGGCTGTATCCGTGAAGAACGTATAGAGAATATTAGAGAGTATAATACAACTCTCTTATCATAGGCCTTTTTTAAGACAAACATACACTGAGATACAGAACCATTTATATAGCGTGTGTGTGCGTGTGCGTGTGCTCACCTCTGTGTGCTGCTCGCTAAGCAACCACCGGTAATGATCCCTGGCTAAGCACGGCTGCAGGAGCGTCCCGGCGGTGAGACGTCTCTATGAGGGAAAAAATCTGTATGGTGCTCAAACATAGATCAATAGCTGGTATAAGCAAAAGTACTTAAAGATGTGAATATTCCCCTGCTGTGTTCCTCGAAGTATCACACACACACACACACACACACACACACACACACACACACACACATATATATATATATATAGACCAATATGCCAAATAGTAAATACACCACGAATCCACTATTAATCGAATAGCTGGATGGAATTCCACTCTTCTTGTAAGAATTCCCACTTGCTAGTGTCCAGACATATATGCATCGATGTGGACAAATAATATGGTGTATAAGAGCAATCAACTCACATGTGTATGGGCTTCCGTGTGATGTTCCTCCGCAGGTGTGTGCTTCCGTTTCTCCACGATATCCAGATGAACAAGTAATAGAAAAGTTGGAGCACTACTGAAGTCAGTAGAAAAAAATACTGCAGGAGAGAGTGTCCCATAGAATAAAAAATGTTTAATGGATCACGGCATCAACCACATAGACGGAGCCCAAGTGTCCCCCCCACCAACGCGTTTCGTGCGTCACGCTCTTTGTCAAGGTGCATAGTGATCAGCACTTGCCGGGTACCTTATATACCTGCATTTTCACGCCATCTAATCCCCTCCGTCCACTTCCTGAAAGCATCAAGTGTGGCGCGGGGAGGTGACGTCAGCGCGCCAATGCCAATATTCAAACATAACAAAACTTTATTAATATTATTAACAAACAACATTAAATAAGGGAAACCCGGCAGTGTAAAAATGCATTTCTCTCGTCAAACATTTGAAACGAAAAACTAATCTACGAATAAAATAAAAACACATACAGTATATTAAAAAAACAAAAAAACTGATTGATAGAAAAATAACAAAGATTAAATTGAAAAGCATCCTTTGATGAACATATTGACCCATTCAATCTCAAACAGAAAAAAAATAGAAGAAGTTAGAAAAGATTATATTGTATCAAATTCTAAAAATATTAACTATAAGAAACTTATTTGGGATTATGTTCATTTTAGATCATATCTATGTGGTTGATGCAAAATGAAATTGAGACTGCTATAGTGGATATGAGCAACCATCATACAGATGAAATAAATTGAATGATATCGGGAGATTATTTTGGAAAATTATTTCAAAGAATTATTTTGAAAAAATATTAATAGGAGATTTTTTCTATATATGAATATCTCCCTTGTTGTTAAAATAACTAATTTTCTATAATAGAGTATCCACTATTTTATTGCTTTAATCCCCCAAATAATCTATATCAACCTAATAATGTGTTATTACAGAATGATGTTGCAATATAAACCCACTAAAAAAACAGGCCAAAGAGAGAGCGAGAGAAAAGAAGAACAAGAAAACCAATTATATTGGTTTGAACATATTACAGATCAAAATATGTTTCTTCTATTTGTTACAAAACAAACGATATTAGAGAGTGACAATATGATACATTATTAAGTTCCCATATACAACCTATATTGCAACCTGTAGCATACCTCATATATCCCATATAGTCGTACCCAATGCAAATAATGGACATTAGTGCAGGACCACTGTCAATGCACTTATTCACTAAGCATGGTATATTGTATATGGGTCTTAAGGTCCTCAGGTACAAAAGAATGGCAATGCTTAATGTAAGTATGGACTTAGATCCCAATCCGAATTTAGGCCATTGGGTACTCTAGTATTCAGTGTGAATATCCAAAAAAGTTCCCTTTTATATAACAGTTCCATTCTGTTCCCTCCTCTAATGGGTTTTGGGTCTATTCCCATATAGGTAAAGTTCGAATAAGGGAACACATTAGGCTCATCAAAATAGGGGATCTTACCCATCCAGTTGCCCAACACTTTACAAACTGCAAGTTTGGAAATATTAATAACGTTACCTATAGGTGTGCTGATATGCTGTGTTTGGTTTTCGCCAAACGTGGCGCTGTGCATTATGGCCAAACATCTCCACTTTGGTCTCGTCTGTCCAAAGGACATTGTTCCAGAAGTCTTGTGGTTTGTTCAGATGCAACTTTGCAAACCTAAGCCGTGCTGCCATGTTCTTTTTAGAGAGAAGAGGCTTTCACCTGGCAACCCTTCCAAACAAACCATACTTGTTCAGTCTTTTTCTAATTGTACTGTCATGAACTTTAGCATTTAACATGCTAACTGAGGCCTGTAGAGTCTGAGATGTAACTCTTGGGTTTTTTGTAATTTCTCTGAGCATTGCAAGGGGATCCATTTACCCCAACTCTATGCCACCTATCCTTCTACCAATGTCTTATCACCTTGGGGTGAATTTGCTGTGACGTCCACTTCTGGAAAGATTGGCAACTGTTTTGAATATTTTCCATTTTTGAATAATCTTTCTCACTGTAGAATGATGGACTTTAAATTGTTTGGAAATAGCCTTATAACCCTTCCCAGATTGATGGGCAGCAACAATTGCTTCTCTAAGATCATTGCTGATGTCTTTCCTCCTTGGCATTGTGTTAACACACACCTGAATGCTCCAGACCAGCAAACTGCTAAAACTTCGGTTTTTATAGAAGTGGTCACACTTGCTGATGATCAATTAATCAAGGGCATTTGATTAGCAGCACCTGTCTGCTACTTAGCATCTTAATTCCTATGGAAGCAGCAAGGGTGTACTTAGTTTTTCACACATAGCTTCTCCATTTTGGCTTTATTTTTGTTAAATAAATCATGACACGGTGTAATATGTCATGTGTTGTTGTTCATCTGAGGTTGTATTTACCTAATTTTTAGACCTGCTAAGGAACAGATGATTGTTATTATGTCCTGATATGTAAAACCATGGAATTCAAAGAGGGTGTACTTTCTTTTTCACATGACTGTATATATCTATATATATATTTATATATCTTGGTGTGTGTATATAGCAGTGTATATATATATGTATATGTGTGTATATATCTATATATCTGTCTCTCTCTCTCTGCAGCCCTCCGTCTCACACTTAACCCAGTGCTGCCCACACAGATAACACACACAGGTAACTCCAATGACCAATACCCCAACTGGCCTCTGACTGTTCCCCCTGACCTCTGACGGTTTACTCCAACTCCCTGTCGCCTATCCTTCTACCAGTGTCTTATCCATTTACCCCTATCCTTCTACCAATGTCTTATCCATTTACCCCAACTCTATGCCCCCTATCCTTCTACCAATGTCTTATCCATTTACCCCAACTCTCTGCCCCCTATCCTTCTACCAATGTCTTATCCATTCACCCCAACTCTCTACCACCTATCCTTCTACCAATGTCTTATCCATTCACCCCAACTCTCTGCCACCTATCCTTCTACCAATATCTTATCCATTCACCCCAACTCTCTACCACCTATCCTTCTACCAATATCTTATCCTTTTATCCCAACTCTCTGCCACCTACCCTTCTACCAATGTCTTATCCATTCTGCCTAATCTACCCCACACCCCTCCTTTGGGAACCCAGGGGTTCTGTCCAGGGGTCACTCATGGCCCATTCAAGAACAACGGGAACTTCTGCCTTACTACCTCATCCCTTAGTTCTGCCACATCCTGACAACCCCCTGACCTCTCTATACCCCCTGCTCCACGGTCCTCCTGCTAGCCTCCCCTACGGCCCAGACGCAGGCCTTGTGAACTTACCTCCTGCAGGCCCAACCTGCACTCCTCTCTCCCTGAGCAATCCTACCACCAACCCTGGAACTACCTGAGTGCAAACTACCCTCCACTACCTTTGTCTCCCCCTTACCAGGATGACTACAGGGGCACCTCTCCAGATGCAACCGCCTTAGCGCTTGGCTGGCAGTATCCCTGGCGGTGGCAAAAACTGGCCACTGCCCATGATACACCCCAGCCCATAGCCAGGCCTGCAACAGGGGTTGCTGATCTGAGAAACCCCGGGCTCTGCCAAATGAGTTACGAAACTCTAGCGTCACTACCTGATGCTTCCCTCCCTGGCTAACCACTAGCCCTCCTTCTTCCATCACTGAGATCTGCTGCCGGGCTACCTACTTGCAGCCTCCCCTCACCTCACCCGCTTCTCCCTAGCTAATCCTAGCCTGGACCCTAGGGACACCTGAGTGCAGGCCCTCTCCCTGACACGTCCCCCCCATTACCGGGATGTAGCCCAGGGCATCTCTCCAGATGCAACCGCCTCATCTCTTTGGCTGGCAGGTATCTCTGGGTGGCGCAAACTGGCGCCCTGCCCATGATACCCCCCAGCCCATAGCTAGTCTGCAACAGGGGTTGCTGATCTGAGAACAACCCCCTGAGGCTTTGCCAGGGTAATGGGGACACTGGCTTGCTCACTTGCTGGCCTTCCCTCCCCGGTTCCACTGGCCACCCAACCCTCTCTCCAGGCGATCCTACCCTAGAGCTGGTGCTAACGGGTCTAGCCCCTCTCCTGAAGCTGTGCCCCCATTACCGAGTGAGCTCAGGGTTGTGGTGCAGATTGCACCACCTTAGCTCCTGGCTGGCGGTCATCTGGGGTGGTTTAACTTGCCACAACCCCTGGTACACTCAGCCCCATAGCAAGGCTGCAAACAATGGGGCTCTTAACTGAGAGTCCCTTGCTGCTCTGCCCAGGTAATGGGGAAGCGGCGGCCCACAAGCTGCCCTTCCTTCCCCTCCCCTGAAACTGATGCTGGCTACCTACCCTGCGCCTCCCTCACTCCCTCCCTTCTCCCTAGCTAATCCTACCTGGATCCTAGGGACACCTAGTGAGGCCTCTCCCTGACACTGTCCCCCCATTCCCGGGGATGAGCTCTCAGGGTTGCTGGTGCAGATGCACCCACCTTAGCTTCTGGCTGCAGGTGATCTGGGGGTGGTCTAACTTGCCACAACCCCGACACCTCCAGCCCCATAGAAGCTGCAACACGTGGGACTTTAACTGAGGGTCCCCTTGCCGCTCCGCCAGGTAATGGGGAAATCTGCTTGGCTCACTTGCTGCCTTCCCTCCACGGTTCCCACTGGCCCACCCAACCCTCTCCCAGGCAATCATACCCTAGAGCTGGGTTCTAACGGGGCGAGCCCCTCTCCCTGAAGCTGTGCCCCCCATTACCGGAGGTGAGCTCAGGGTTGCTGGTGCAGATGCACCCACCTTCGCTCCTGGCTGGCAGGTAATCTGGGGGTGGTCAATAACTTTGCCACAACCCCGGATACCTCCAGCCCATAGCAAGGCTTGCAACAGTTGGGACTCTGAACTGGAGAGTCCCTTGCGCTCGCCAAGGTAATGGAGAAATCTGGCTGGCTCACTTGCTGCCCCTTCCTTCCCCTCCCCTGGTACCCCTATACTCTCACCACCCCCCGGTCACCCCTATAGTGAAACAACAGGTACAGTCATAGGAAAAAATAAGTCAGGGTCAGTCTGCGACTTGGTCTGGCTACCTGCTGGTCCCCGCAGAGACCGCCAGCTTTCGTTTGTCCCAATTGCAGGTGGACTGGAGCTCGCCCCGCCCCTCTCTTGCACACCCCCTGCCGCGGCACAGCCTCCCCGGTGTTGGGTACAGGTAAAACGGTGCAGGACAGGGTCCCAGTCTTTGTGGAGGAACACAGCTCCATGCAAACTTGGTAAAATAACCCCCTCCGCAAACCCTGTCCCTCCCCCCCAAATAAAACTGCCGCGGCAGGATGCCGGAAGTGGCGGCGTCTTCTCTCTGGCCGCACGTGCTGGTTTCTCGCGCGGGATCAGGTGGATGGCCGCTGCTCTCCGCCATCTGTTGCTGATGCAGCCCGTCCAGGTTCTCCAGGAGACGTCAGCCCGCGAGGGTTGTCGCCCCGGCTGGGCGGGAGCCATCAGAGGATGCCGCTAACCTGGGTCATCTTTTCCGCAGCTCGTGAGCGTGGCCTGAGGGGCTTCTTCGCTGACCCGCGCACGGTCAGCGCACTGGGCATTATTGTGGCCCATTTGTTGCAGTGCCGCAGCGACTGCCGGTGTTCTTCTCCCACAGTGGACTAACCCCAGCAGGGGCAACGGAAATTCCAGAGCGGAGTTGCCTGAGCGCCGGGCTCATTCCGAGCTTCTCCGCCGCCGTGGACTAACCCCCAGCAAGGGGCACACGGAATTCCAAGCGGAACAGGCTTGAGCGCCGGGCTCTGGGAGGGGATAAGTGGGTCGGATCATCGCCAATCTCAGCTGCTCCCGCCGCTCTGCTGGGACATCTCTCCTGTTGCAACATCAGGGCCAGCAATTCTGGGTAAAATGGACGTCCGCCGCAACGGCCAATCCCTCTCCTGGTGCAGACCACCCGCTCCCTCCAAGTCTCTCTGCTCGCCGTCCCGGAGCTGGGTCCCTTCCCTGCTCTCCGGTGCGGTGTGATTGGTTACAGCAGGGCGCAGTGTGGATCTTTGCTCAGCCTGCCGGTTTCATGCTCACCCATTGCTGTCTCCTCCAACCTTGCTGGCTGCTGCTCCCCGCGCCGACTTGATGCACTCCTCGGGTCTCAGTCCCGCTCCAGTCAGACGATGGCCGCCACTTTGGTTCTGGAGGAAATGCTTCTCACCAAGTAGGGGAACAGTGAGGAGGTGCCATATCTTGTGTTATATGTTGTACACTGTGTGTTCAATATCTTTAGTCCCGGAACTTGCAATACCATCAAGTTCCCATGGATCACAGTACCCCGCAGAATACTGTAACTCCAGGCCCAGTTTCGATCCCACCGCTGCCACCAGTTATTACACGTGTCACGAGAGCTTGCGACAGGGCTGTAATTTACACAAACAAATATATATAATATATATAATATACCTGGTTTGAACTGGACGAGACTTAGATATGATAAATATGATTTATATCCTTGATAAGGTGAACACAACAGATTATACAATAACAGGCAAAAATAGACACTTACGTAAAAGATGAAAATAATGAAAACAGTCCCATCTGAACTGGCAGTTTCATCCAGCAATCAGGAAATCATTCAGCAAACGAAGACAAAGGATATATGGGTGGACAGCAGTTTATAAACCGTTTGCTTTGTCCCTCTATCTGTAACCTTAGGTGGCCGAGACGGCTACCCATGTCCCTTGGAAGCTTTTGAAGCTCATTTTGGGACTTCCAGCTTGGGGTAGCCCCCCCCATCAACCACCCCTTTGAAGCGGGTGGACAGTGTGAAGAGTTCCACTTCCTCTGGTTTAATTCCTTTTGTCCGTTGGGCCAAGCATAAGCAATTAGCCCAATAGTCTTTGATGATCAGGTTTGTAAATCTAGTCCTTTCCTGCTCATCACCCACAGGGGTTCCTCAGACTTAACCAAAGTTCATATTTACTGCAAATCATTGCATAACTTCCGTTCCGTAATACACACAGTAGGTGAGATATATTACTGCATTCTGGGACACCTGACACTCGTAGAGAGACCCATCATTACATTGTAATATGAACATTAATAGAGATATTAATATCTGGCATTTAGCAGCAGATACCTGTACAGGGTTTAGACTCCCCAAGATCGCGCTACTCTCGCAATACACTTATGTAATCTTAGCCGTTTCAGCCAGGACAATTCATAGTATTCTTATATTTAATAAAGTTACTCACTTTTGATATCCTGTTGGGGGTAGCCCCCCCCCTGGCCCCATCATAAAACCTTTTGAAGTGGCTTTTTGGCTTTTCGCATAACCAATTAGGTCAGTTCCTATTGATCAGGGCGATATATCACACCCCTGTTGATATACACTTACATTGAATACCATATGAGGCACCATTTGGTTCCTTACGCATTACAAAGACAGGCATTCTGCCTGTACATTAGCACAGACACCTTAGCATTCTGCCTGTGTATTTCAAAAACTGCAAAAAGTCACTTTAATCAAAATATATGTCCCTCTTATGACAAAGTTATATTTTTTTAATATGTGTGTACTTGTGGGGTGCCCGAGGCTTACCCCAAGGCTCAGGGTCCTGGCTTACTCAGTTACCAATTACCATGTTTTCAGGTAACTGTTTATTCAGCACTGCATAAGATTAACCCCTTAAGTCCCAGTGGGTGGGTTATGCAGACCCTGATCCAGCAACAACATCATTTACACAGGGGATAAGCATTTTCATGTTATTTAACAGGGTTAAGTCACAGTTCTGGGCCTCAGCCCAGTTAACCCCTTGTCTCCCTGGCGAGGTTAGAATCCATTACCCCAACTTTCTGGCACCTATCCTTCTTTTACAATGTCTTATCCTTCACCTCACCACTCTCTGCCAACCTCACCTAACTCTCGCGCACCTCTTATAGCCAATTTTATATCCTTTTATCCCAACTCTCTGCCACCTACCCTTCTACCATGTCTTATCCATATGTCACCCCAACTCTCGCCACCTCCTTCTTCACTCCAATATCTTATCCCATTCACCCACTCTCTGCCACCTATCCTCTACCCAATGACTTCATCCATTTGCCCAACTCTCTGCCACCTAACCTTCTACTATATGCTTACTCCATTCACCCAACTCTCTATCCGCCACCCTATCCTTCTAACCAATTCTTATTCACATTACACCCCACTCTCTGCCATCTATCCTTTCTATTACCAATGTCTTATCCTTCACCCAAACTCTCTATGGGCCACCTATCCTTCTCCATGTTCTCTATCCATTCACCCAATCCAACTCTCTGCCCCTATCCTTTCTACCAAGTCTTATCCATTTACCTACCACTCATCTTGCCCCCTAGTCATTCGTACCCAATGGTTTACTAATTCCCCCCCTGACCTACTCTCTGCCACCTATCCTTCATCCTTCTACCAAGTCTTATCATTTACCCCAACTCTCTGCCACCTATACTTCCTAACCATGTCTTATCCATTCACCCAACTCTCTGCCACCTATCCTTCTACCAATTCTTAATCCATTTATCCACTCTCTACCCCACTTCTCTACCACCTTCCTCTAACCAATGTCTTATCCATTCACCCCAACTCTCTGCCTCTATCCTTCTACACTGTCTTATCCCTTCACCCCAACTCTCTGCCACCTATCCTTCTACCAATGTCTTATCCTATTTACCCAACTCTCTCCACCTATCCGTTCTATCCAAGTACTTATCCATTTCCCCAACTCTCTCCATACCTCTCTTCTAGAAATTCTTATCCATTCACCCCACCTCTGCCACCTATCTTACTCTACAATGGTCTTATCCATTCACCCCAACTCTCTGCCACCTATCCGTCTACCAATGTCTTATCATTCACCCCAACGTCTCTGCCACCTATCCTTCAACCAATGTCTTATCCATTTACCACCCACAAACTCTGCCTCATCCTTCTACCAATGTCTTATTCCATTCACCCAAACTCTCTGCCACTATCCTTCTACCAATGTCTTATCCATTCACCCAACCCTGCCACCTTCCTTCTACCAATTGTCTTATCCATTTACCCTCCCACCCAACTCTCTGCTGCCCCTCTGCCACCTATCCTTCTACCAATGTGTTATCTATTTACCCCACTCTCTGCCACCTATACTTCTACGCCAATGTCTTTATCCATTGCACCCCAACTCTCTGCACCTATCCTTCTACCATGTCTTATCCATTCACCCCAACTCTTACCACCTATCCTTCTACCTAATGTCTTATCCATTCCCCAACTCTATGCCACCTATCCTTCCTAATGGTCTTATCCTTCACCCCAAACTCTCTACCACCTATCCTTTACCACCAAGTCTTATCCTTTCCCCAACTCTCTGCCCCCTATCCTTCTACCAATGTCTTATCCATTTACCCCCACTCTCTGCCCCCTATCCTTCTACATGCTATCCATTCATACAATCGATTACCACGCGTAACTCTACTAGACCAGCCATCCTTCTACAATGTCTTATCCATCACCCCATACTGACATATCTTTACCTTCTTATCCATTTAACCTAAGCTCTCGCAGTCTATCCTTCTACCAGATTGTCTATAATACTCTGCCATTATTCCAAGGTGCTATCATTAACCATCTCGCCCTTATCTTCTACATTGTGAGTCCATCCCCAACTCTTGCCCTATTAAAGGGTTATATTTCACCACCTTTGCCACCTTCTCTACAGCGCCACAACTCGCAACTACCTACAAGCTTAATCCATTCACGTCCAAACTCTCTACACCATCCTTATCAGCGACATACCCAACTCTGCCACCGATCACTTCTAGCCAATGTCTCCTTCACCCATATGCGGCAATTCTATAGGTCTCTAAATCCCAACTCTCTCGCAAGCCTATCCTTATACCAAATTGTCTTCCATTTACCCCAACTCTCCCTCTGCCACCTATCCTTCTCAGCGCAATATTCTTATCTCATTTACAATCCCAGCATCTACCCCAACTCTCTAGCCCAATGGGTTATGACCATTACACGCCACACTCTCGCTTGCAACCCTTACGCTTCTACCACGATGTTTACTCATTATCCCAATATCTCTCTGCCTATCGCCTAATGCTACTTCTACCCAATTAGCCTCTCTACCTTCGTTATCCATTTATCCCAACTTCTGCCACCCATCCTTTACACAAATGTTTCTATGTCACCAAATTATTCACTCCTATTCGCTGACTATGTCTTCATTCACCCCAAACTTGCCCTTCTCTAATGGCTAGCCATTATCCACTTTGCCTACTAAATCGTCACTTGGTCTTATTCCATTAGCAACTCTAGCAACCTCTCTACCGTGTACCAGCACTATCCATACTACGAGGCCGGGCATTGTTCTTATCTCATTCACCCCAACTCTCGGTGCAGCACCTATCTGCGCGCTAGAGCTTGGAATCATTACCCCAACTCGTCTCCTATCCCTATTTCTACCCCAATCTTCTCTGCATACCAACTTCTGCCACTATCATTGTGCTATCCATGTATCATATCCATAATCACCGCCGCAACTCTCTGCGGCTGCCACTGCTTATCCCTCATAGCTACCCACCATGTCGTATTCATTTACACAATGTCTTAGGAGTCCCATCTCCTAAAACATTGCAACGTTGTATCAGTTAGGGACAGAGTCACAAGCGTCTTTCTACATCTATCCCCGTAATGTAACATGCTGAGCTGTCTCTTTAGACTTCCTGCTGGTCGACCCGGTGCGGCTTAGTTACGTGGTGTGGCGGTCGTGCGTGGTGTCTGCGTGCACAGGGCAAGTCGCGAGTGTAAGAATCTGGCGGAGGGTCCCGTCCGGTATGGGACCCCTGGGTGAGGGAATGGAGCAGGTGTCTGCTGCCTGCTCCCCCCGCCGACGCGAGGTGGATGGATCGTTATTGGTGTCGAGACCGGACGCAGATTTGGCTGGGCTTCTTGTGAGGCCGGGCGTCATCGCGCGCAGCGAACACAGGCCGGGAGTCTTTGCGCTGTAACTGCCGCTAGGAGAACGTGCCTCCAGGACGCATTTTTCTGGGCGGGGCCATGTGCGCTGTCAAGGGAGGGAGGCTCTAACAAGCTGGAGTATGAGACGAGCATGCAACGTCAAAGTTTGACACACAATCATCTTCCTGTAGTAGGTGAGAGGGAGTGGAAGGAAAAAAGAGAAAGTTGTAGTAATATATTGTGTGTGTATTATATATTAATATTATATTAGGATTGAGGATGTACCTTTGTACATTGATGTTACATTTTGTAATGTCACGAGAGCTTGCGGCAGCTGCTGTAATTTGACACGGGCAAAAACTATAATCAAAATATATATATATATAAAGCCCTGGGTTGCACTAGGGGACGAGACTCTTAGATATGATAGAATATAGGAATTTATTCCTGGATAAAGGTGGAAACATCGGCCATACAAGATATCCACATCTAACCTAGGCAAAATAGATAGCTACGCTTTACAACAGATTGAAAATATGAAAACAGTCCCATATCTCGCTGAAATGCTAGTTTATCCAGCAATCAAGGGTGGGAGAATGCATTGCTATGCAAATAACGTAAGACATAAAATGGGACGGTAGCGTTTATGGTGAACGCGTTATGTTAAACCTCTATGTCACTATTGTAAACTGCTTAGGTGCCGTAGCGGGACGCTACCAGATGTCCTCGTTGGAAGCTTTGTATATGTGCATTTTGGGACTTCCTAGCTTGGGGTATGCCCGCGCCACATCCACCATCTAACCAACTTCCTTTGAAGCAGGTGGGACAGTTAGTGTGAAAGAGTTACAGCTCTCTCTGGTTGATTCGCTTTTGTCTGCATGCCGGGCCAAGGCCATAAAGCAATTAGTGCCCAATAGTCTTTGTGATGATCAGTTGTAGAATTCTATCGCATCTTAGTCTTCCTGCTCATCCCAAAAAAAAAAGCAAGGGTTCCTCAGACTTAACCAAAGTTCATATTACTGCAAATCTATTGCATAACTTCCGTTCCGATAACATCACAGCAGTCATGTGAGTATATATTACTGCATTCTGGGACACCTGCACCCGTGAGAGAGACCCATCATTACATTTAATATGAACATTAATAGAGATATTATATCTGGCATTTAGGCAGCAGATACCTGTACAGGGTTTAGACTCCCCAAGATCGGCTTACTCTCGCCAATACACTTAGTAATTCTTACCGTTTCACAAGGACATCTCATAGTATTCTTATATTTAATAAAGTTACTCACTTTTGATATCCTGTTGGGGGTAGCCCCCCCCCCTGGCCCCATCAATAAAACCTTTTGAAGTGGCTTTTGGCTTTTCGCATCCCAATTAGGTCAGTTACCTATTGATCAGGGCGATATATCCACCCCTCTCTGTTGATATACACTTACAGTGAATACCATATGAGGCACCATTTGGTTCCTTACGCCATTACAAAGACAGGCATTCTGCCTGTACATTAGCACAGACCATTAGCATTCTGCCTGTGTATTTCAAAAACTGCAAAAGTCACTTTATCAAAAAATATATGTCCTCTTATACAAAGTTATATTTTTAATATGTGTGTACTTGGGGGGTGACCCGGAGGCTGTCCCCAAGGCTCAGGGTCCTGGCTTACTCAGTTACCAATTACCAGTTTTCAGGTAACTGTTTATTCAGCACTGCATAAGATTAACCCCTTAAGTCCCAGTGGGTGGGTTATGCAGACCCTGTCCAGCAACAACATCATTTACACAGGGAATAAGCATTTTCATGTTATTATTTAACAAGGTTAAGTAACATTCTGGGCCCAGCCCAGTTAACCCCTTGTCTCCCTGGCGAGTTTAGAGGGGGCCCTTGGGGGAGTAACCCCGTTAATCCCGGGGGCCACCGTCCGGGGGGTCCCGGGATCCCGTCGGGTAATCCCGGGTGTGTGGGGGGGCCCTTGGGGAGTAACCCCGTTAATCCCGGGCCAAACCCTCACTATCGTCACAGTATATATAGGGGGTGGGTGTATATACGGATGCAGCCAGGCCCCCAGCATCTGTGAACCGCAGACCATACGTGGAGCGTTCACATCCAAGTGCAGGGCACTTGCTTCTGAATGCGACCCCCGTTGTGTGAATCCTGCCGGGCGGCACCAGTCTGGAAGAGATGCGCAGTGGGAATAGACAGAATCAGTCCTTCTCCCTGCGCATCTCTGACAGGCGAGCGCGCGGCTTTTATTTTAATAATGTCTCCGCCGTGTTTAATTGTCACGTGACCGGAAGATTTAAGCATGGCGGAGATACCGGCACCCTATACTGGGGCCTGTAACTCGGGAAGCAGGGGGTCCCTGAAATTAATGCTGTTCAGCTCCCGGAGACCCCCTGCTGCAATAGTGTGTTTGTAAGAGACGTGTGCAGAGGCACGCAATGGAGACCGTTTAAAGTGAAACTAAAATTAGGCTTTATTGTGCCTGTCCCTTTAACACAGCAAAACATATGAAAATAAGCCAAAGAAAAACCTACTCCGCTTTGGAGAATATCTACACGTGTAGTCCAGCCATCTCTAACTGGGTGGTTAGCCAATCTAATTACCAGCCCATATATATATATATATATATATACAGATATATATACAGATATATAACAGTCCCATAAGAAAGTCTTATCTGTATGTAGGGGAAGCCTCTGTGCCCTCCTGGGTGAGCACCTTTGTGTGCTAAGGCAATGTCTGTCCAGGTAGAGTCTGCCCCCCTTTGTCTTGCTGTCAGCCTGCAGTCACTTTGCAGCTCAAGACATCTGTCCTCTGGTCTGTCTTTCCTGGGTCAGCTCCAATTGTGAGCTCAGGAATCCTCCTCCTGTGTCTCAGAACAGGCCTTTTCTGACAGAGTTCTTATTAGGCAGGTGGTGTTGGTTGATTGCAGGTGTGCAATTAACCAGCACACTGCTGGATTAGAGGCACGTTTTTTAACAGGGGTAAGTCCCTGTTACAGTGTTATTAAAATTAAAGACGCGAGTGCCTATTAGAGGCGCGCAGGTGCAGTGACGGTTTCAGTCTCGCTGCGCGTCTCTTACAGACAGGCGCAGCCCGGTAGGACTCACACAGCGCGAGTCCCATTCACACGCAGGGACCCCCGCTGTGTTAATCTGATGGGCAATTAGTGTGGTGGCGGGGGAATCTGCGAGTACGCGGGTGTCAGGCACGTCCCATCTACGGTGTTCTGGCCGACTTTGCGTCAAACCACCTGGCTGCATCTGTAGGGTTGGGTATACGGGGTGAATGTGTATTGTGGGTTGATATATATGTATAAAGGGTGGGGCATATATAGGGGTGGGTATACTGGTTGATTGTATATACAGGGTGGTTATAAGGATTGGGTATATATGTAGGCGTGGGTATATATAGGGAGTGGGTATATATAGGGGGTGACAGGGATGTAACTACAATTTTTGTCCCTCCCTTTAAAAAATTGCTTTATTTATTAACCCCTTTAGGGTATATTTCCCATAATTCACTAGAATGTGTATGTATTTAGCATAGGGACCTGCTACTGAGACTTAGCTTGACGTTGGTTAGCAGGCTTGTCATGATTTGATTAAAAGATGCAACCAAAAGTCTCCTTTGTCTTACAGACTGAGGTTTCACTGTGTACATTTCTCAGCAGATACTGTTAGCCCGATGTGAGAAGCGCAGGGATTCACTTTCTGGTTATCACATATGTATGGCCAATTCTTTTGCGAGCTGCAGGCTCCCTACACGGAGAAGCGCGGCGAATATATATATATATATATATTTTGTTTTAACAATAATAGTGGGTATACAGGGTGGGTTTATTAGGGGGTGGGGGTCATATTGGGGGTGGGTACACCAGTGTAAATAGCGGTGGGTGTATATATGTAGTGGTAACAGGGTAGGTTTTATAGGG
>WSYH01001993.1:0-14973 GCA_036426205.1 Ascaphus truei | reverse complement strand
ACGCCACAGCCACAGGGGACGACAGGAGCACATGTACAAGATCCGCACACAGCACAGGTGAGAGCAGGAGCACATGTACACCGCCACACACACAGTGAGAGCAGGAGCACGTGGACACCGCACACAGAACAGTGAGACAGGACACGTGTAACCGCACACAGCACAGGTGAGACAGGAGCCACGTGTACACCGACACACAGCACAGGTGAGAAAGGGCACGTGTACAAGACCCGTTACCACACATACTATAGAGAATGCAATGTAAACCGAACTCCCCTAGTCACTGGTACCATGTGTGACCATCTGACACCCGCATCCTCCCAACCACTGTAGCAGGGAGACTCTCCCCTGCTGACCCCAAGTCGCTGGTAACAATGTAACTGGACCTTGACCCCTAGCTCTCCCCAGTCGCAAGTATCGGTTGACACTCTGATCTCTGCTTTCCCCGTCACTGTATATCTGTGTGACCTCGACCCCTGCTCTCACCAGTCGCTGGTACTGTGTGACCTCTCGACTCCAGCTCTCCCCAGTCGCAAGTACTTGTGTGACCTCCGACTCCTCTTCCCCCAGTCTCTGGTATATTGTGCGACTTGACACCCCTACTCCCCTCGACTGGTACCGTGTTGTGACCTGACTCCGTCTTCCAGTCGCACGTACTCGTGTGACATCTGACCCACCGCTTTGTCCAGTCGCTGGGAATACAGTATCTGTGTGACCTCTGACCCCCGCTCTCCCCAGTCACTGGTACCTGTGTGACCTCTGACCCCCGCTCTCCCCACAGGTGGAGCAGGTAATGGCCGCAGAGTTGGTGCGTGAAGCGTCTGAGTCTCTCCAGGGGGCCGCGCTCTCTGACCCCCTCCTGCAAGGACCCCACCAGCTCTCTTCATCTGCAACCCGCCATGCTGCCACGCCTGGAAAAGCACCGAGGGGGGCACTGATGGACACATACAAGGCCATCTGCATGCCACTACATATGCGGCACACTCCTGTGCCTTTAGACTAGAGTCTGGGGTACCGCGGGGGGCGTCTCCACTATATATAGGCAGTCACAACCAGTGAGGCCCCCGTTCCTATCCACCATGTATGCTATACATATACTGACAGTCTGAGAGCTCCCGAGTATGTATATATGTGATATATATGTGTGTGTTGTGTATAAATAATATTATATATATATATATATATATATATATATATATCATATATATATATATATATAGTATGAACTATATATATATATATATATAGTTCATACCCCCCTATATGCAGCATCCAATCACTAGTTAACCCTTAAACTAAGCACTTTCCTAAGACTGTGTGTGTGTGTGTGTGTGTGTGTGTATCTATCTATAGAGAGAGAGAGAGAGAGAGAGAATGCGAATGCCTGTGTTTGCCCCGGGTATATAGCGCCCTCCGCAGGTATGTCCCGGATATCACGAGAATCGTTCATTAAACAAAGTGTAACCTATTCTGTGACAAACTAACATGTCAGCCCCTGCCAAGGCACAAAAGGCGGTCCCATTAAAGATGGCTGACAGGCCTCAGGAGGTCAGACTTACATACTGCCCCTTCTTATAGCATTAATATCACATGTTTAGGTAACAGCTGAACGAGGGCCGTGTTATAGGGCTGTTATAGGAGTTTCTCCGTTGGTGGGGAGCTCGGCGAGAAGGACCCCCCTCACATGCACCTCGTGACACACGCGTTAACATACTTTGTGAGGCAATGACGTCACGGAATATGGACAGCAGAATGTCCCCAATTTATCTGAGTTGTAGAAATGAATAAACCGCTTATTGTCAACTCATTCCCCGATAAATGGGGGGCTTGGGGTTTCCCAGCCTTGGGGCAATCCACATATCCCTTATACATGGAGATCCCAGCCCGATGGTCACCCCACCTGGTGGAATGGCACCTTTATGGGTCACTGAATGCATGAGAGGTCTTCCCCCGACCTCCCCACCAGCGGAGAAACTCCCAGGACAGCGCGTCATGGACGCGACTTTCTCTCGTGTCTCTCCGAGTCCGCCGACCCTTACTTATATCCACTGTTAACGGCTGAGCGGGTATCACGTCTCTAGCTTGTCCGTGTAATGTGATTATTATATGTGTGGGACATGGAGCTACATGTAATGTGATTATAATATGTGTGGGACATGGAGCTACATGTAATATGATTATTATATGTGTGGGACATGGAACTCCGTGTAATATGATTATTATATGTGTGGGACATGGAGCTACATGTAATGTGATTATTATATGTGTGGGACATGGAGCTACATGTAATGTGATTATATAGTGGAAGGACATGAGAGCTTACATGTAATGTTGATTATTATATGTGTGCGGACATGGAGCTACATGTAATTGATATTATATGTGTGCGGACATGGAACTCCTGTATATTATTATTATTATATGTATGCCGGACATGGAATCCGTGTAATATGATTATATACAGTATTTGTGGACATGATCTCGTGTATTGATTAGTATATGTGTGAGGACACAGATATCATGTAAAATGATTATTATTATGTGTGTAGGACAGAGATATCCATGTAAAATGATATATATGTGTTAGGACACATGAAAGTCCGTTAATGTGATTATTACATGTGGTGAAGGACCACAGAACTTTATATTATAACCTGTAATGTCTCGGCTTTATATTTGTAATAAAAAATGATGTGGGTAAATATGTTTGCCAAGTCTTGTCCGAGCTTGTGAAACAGACCTGTTCTGTGTGGGTGTGTGTTGTGACAGTCAGTCCCGTCTGTTGTGGGCGGTGTGAGACATAGACCTGACCTGTGTGTGGTGTGTTGGTGTGTGTGTGTGTAACACGTACTGCCGTGTGTGTGTCACGTCCTGCCCCCGTGTGTTGTGGTGTATTTAACACAGTCCTGCCCTGTGTGTGAAGGGACCCAGTCTCTGCCCCCCGTGTGTGTGTGACACAGTACTGCCCTTTGGTGGTTGCTGTGTGACAGTCCTGCCCTGTGTTGTGCCGTGTGCTGACAGTCCTGTCACTTGTTGGCTGTGTGTGTGACACAGCATGCCATAGTGTGTTTGTGACACAGTTCATCCCTGTGATGTGTGTGTGTGACACAGTCCTACCCTGTGTGGGTGTGTTGTGTGTGTTTCTGTACCACAGTCCTGCCCCAGTGTGTGTGTGTGTGTGAGACAGTCCTGCCCGTTGTGTGTGTGTCACAGTCCTGTCCTGTGTGTGTGACACAGTACGTCCCAGTGTGTAGTGTGTGTGACACAGTCCTGCCCTGTAGTGTGTTGTGTGAGAGACCAGTCCTTCCAGTGGTGTGAGAGAGACACTTCCTGCCCCGTCGTGTTCTGTGTGTGTGGACCAAGTCAGGCCCCATGGTTTGGGACATTCATAATCCTGACTGTGTGTGTGAAGTCCTGCCCCGTTGGGTTTGTGTGTGTGTGGGTGGGTGTGTGTGTTGATTGTGTGTGGGGTGTGTGGGTCGTGTGTGTGTGTGTGGTGTGTGTGTGTGTGTGTGTGTGGGCTGTGGGTGACAGTTCTGCTGTTTGTGTGTGTGAGAGAGACACCAGTCATGCCCGTGATTGTGTGAGACAGTCCTGCCCTGTTTTGTGTGTGTGTAGACACAGTCCTGCCCCTTGTGTGTTGTGTGCTGACCACAATCCTGACCTGTGTGGCGTGACACAGTCATAGCCCCGTGTGTCGTTGGACACAGTCCTGCCCGTCGTGTGTGTGACCACAATCCTGACCTGTGTGGTGGACAGTCATGCCCCGTGTGTGCGTGCACAGTCCTGCCAGTGGCGTTGAACACAGTCCTGCCCCGGGGTGTGTCTGGTTGTGACTCCAGTCCTGCCCTGTGTGTGTGTTTGACACAGTCCTGCCCCCGTGTGTAGTTGCTGACACAATCATGACCCGTGTGTGAACTGTCTGCCCCGTTTTGTGTGTGTATGTGGAGAGACAGTCCTGCCCTGCATTGTGTTGTGACATGTCCTGCCACGTGTGTGTGTATGGTGAGAGACGACAGTCCTGACCGTGTGTGTGACACAGTCTGACCCCATGGGTGTCTGTGCTGAGCTGAATCAGTCTGCTACTGTGTGTGATGTGAGTGCGAGACCCAGTCCCTGCACCCGTGTGTGTGACACAGTCTGCCCCGTGTGTTGTGTATGTGCAGAACAGCTTTCCTGCCGATGTTGTGTGTGTGTGCGAGACAAGAAAAAGTCCGGACCCCGTGTGATGGATGTGGTGTGTGAGAGAAACCATCCTGACGTGGGTGTGTGTGTTCTGTGTGAGGAGAGACACAGTCCGAGGTGTGGGTTGTGTGTGAGGGATACAGTATGCAGTCCGGCCCCAGTGTGGGTGTGTGTGTGGGTGTGTGTACTGTGTGTGTGATGTGTGTGTAATGGTGTGTGTGTGTTGGTTTGTGTGTGGTGTGTGTGTGTGCCCTGTGTGTGCGACAGTCATGCCCAGTGTGTTCGTGTGGTGTGTCGTCGGGTGTGTGTGTGTGTCGTGTGGGGGTGTGTGGTGTGTGTGAGACAGTCATGCCACTGTGTGTGGGTGTGTGTGTAGACATAGCTACTGCCTTCGTGGGTTGATGTCTGTGTGGAGACAGTCCACTGGCCCCCTGTGTGTGTGTGATGTGTGTGGAGGACACAGTCCTGCCCCCAGAGTGTGTGTGTTGTGTCGTTGTGTGTGTTGTGTGTGTCGTGTGGGTGTGTGTGTGTGTTGAGAAAGTCTGCCACGTGTGTGGGTGTGAAGTGTGGGGTGTGTGTTGTGTGTGGTGTGTGTGTGTGCGTGTGTGTGTGTGTGTTTGTGTGTGTGACAGTCCTGCCCCATAGTTGTGTAGGTGTGTGTGTGTGTGTGTGTGTGTGTGTGTGTGTGTGTGTGTGTGTGACAGTCCTGCCCCCTGTGTGTGTGTGTGTGTGTGTGACATAGTCCTGCCTTGTGGGTGTGTGGGTGAGACAGTCCTGCCCCCTGTGTGTGTGTCGTGTGTGTGCGAGACACAGTCCTGCCCCCCGTGTGTGTGTGTGTGTGTGTGTGTGTGTGTGCAATTGTGACAGTCCGGGCCTAGGTTGCCACCTTAATACTAAGGTCAACACGCGACAAATTTGTAAAAAAAAATTCGTTTATATGTCGGTGCGGCGGAAGTCTCCAGGCACCCTCCGCAGTTCCCACGAGCACACCTCCTGCAAGTTCCCCAGCACCCTCCTGCAGTTCCCCAGCCACCCTCCGCAACCCCCGGCACCCTCATGCAAAACTCCCCGGCCACCCTCCTGCAGGTTCCCCGGCACCCTCCTGCGTTTCCCCCGGACACCCTCCATTCAGTTCCCCCAGCACCCTCTGCAACTCCCCGCGCACCCTCCATGCAACTCCCCCGGCACCATCCTTGCAATCCCCAGGCACCTCCTGCAGTTTCCCACGGGCACCCTCATGGCCAACTCCCCGGCACCCTCCTGCAATTCCCCGGCCACCCTCCTGCAGTTACCCCGGCACCCTCATGAAGTTCCCGGCACCCCCTTGCAACTCCCCCGGCACCCTCCTGCCAACTCCCGGCACCCTCCGTGCAGTTCCACCCGGACACCCTCCTTGAGTTCCCCCAGCACCCTCCTGCAACTCCCCGGCCACCCTCTGCCAACTCCCCCGGCACACCCTCCTGCAATCCCCCGGCACCTCCTGCCCAGTCCCCCGGACCCTCCTGCAAACTCCCGGCACCCTCCTGCAATTCCCCCGGCACTTCCTGCAGTTCCCCCGGCACCCCCCTGCCAGTTCCCCCAGCACCCTCCTGCAACTGTCCCCCGGCCCACCCTCCTGACAATTCCCCCGGCACCCTCCGCATTTCCCCGGCACACTCCTGCAATCCCCCGGCACCCTCCTGCACAACCTCCCCCGGCACCCTACTTGCAGTTCCCCCGGAACCCTACGCAGTTCCCCCAGCACCCTCTGCACGCCCCCCGGGCCACCCTCCGCAGTTTCCCCCAGAACACCCTCCTGCCAACTCCCCGGCACCCTCCATGCATTCTCCAGGCACCCTCCTGCCAAACTCCCCGGAACCCTCCTCAATTCACCGGCCACCCTCCTGCAATTCCCCCGGCACCCTCCTGCAACTCCCCGGCACCTCCTGCAGTTCACCCCGGCCACCTCCTGCAGTTTCCCCCGGCACCCTCCTGCAGGTTCCCCCAGCACCTCCCTGCAACTCCCCGGCACCCTCTGCCAATTCTCCCGGCACCCTCTGACAACTCCCCCGCGTCACCCTCATGCAATCCCCCGGCACCCTCCATGCAATTCCCCCGCGCACCCTCCTGCCAGTTCCCAGACGCACCCTCCTGCAACTCCCCCGGCACCCTCCTGCAACTCCCCCCGGCACCCTCCTGCAGTTCCCCCGGCACCCTCCTGCAACTCCCCGGCACCCTCCTGCCCCAACTCCCCCGACCTCTGCAATTCCCCCGCACCCTCCTGCAGTTCCCCCGGCACCCTCCTGCAACCCCCGGCACCCTCCTGCAATTCCCCCGGCACCCTCCTGCAGTTCCCCCGGCACCCTCCTGCAGTTCCCCCGGCACCCTCCTCAAATCCCCGGCACCATCCTGCAACTACCCCCGGCACACCCTCCTGCAGATTCCCCCGGCACCCTCCTGCAGTTCCCCAGCACCCTCCTGCAACTCCCCCGGCACCCTCCTGCAACTCCCCCGGCACCTCCTGCCAATCCCCCCGGCACCCTCCTGCAGTTCCCGGCCACCCTCCTGCAACTCCCCCGGCACCCCTCCTGCAATTCCCCCGGACCCGCCTGCAGTGCCCCCAGGGCACCCCTCCTGCAGTTCCCCCAGCACCTCCTGCCAAACTCCCCCGGCCCCACCTCCCTGCAGTTCCCACAGCACCCTACCTGCAACTCCCCCGACACCCTCGCAATTCTCCCGGCACCCTCTGCAACTCCCCGGCACCCTCACCTGCACAATTCCCCGGCACCTCTTGCAATTCCCCCGGCCACCTCCTGCAACTCCCCGGCCACCTCCTGCAGTTCCCCGGCGCCCTCCTGCAGTTCCCACGGCACCCTCCTGAGTTCCCCCCCGCACCCTCCTGCAAACTACCCGGCACCCTCCTTGCAATTCTCCCGGCACCTCCTGCCAAATCCCCGGCCACCCTCCTGCAATTCCCGGCACCCCCTGCAATTCCCGGCACCCTCATGCCAATTCCCCCGGCACCCTCAATGCAGTTCCCCCGGCACCCTCCTGCAGTTCCCCCAGCCACCACTCCTGCAACTCCCCCGCACCCTCCTGCAGTTCCCCCGGCACCCTCCTGCAGTTCCCCCAGCACCCTCCTGCAACTCCCCCGGCACCCTCCTGCAGTTCCCCCGGCACCCTCCTGCAGTTCCCAGCCACCCCTCCTGCAATCCCCCGGCACCCTCCTGCAGTTCCCCGGCCCCTCCTGCAGTTCCACCAGCACCCTCTGCAAACTCCCCCGAGCCCCTTCCTGCAGTTCCCCCGGCACCTCTGCAGTTCCCCCAGACACCCTCCTGCAACTCCCCCGGAACCCTCCGCACTCCCCCGGCACCCTCTTGCAGTCCCCGGCACCTCCTGCAAGTTCCCCCAGCACCCTCCTGCAACTACCCGGCAACCTCCTGCAAACTACCCCGGACACCCTCCTGCAGTTCCCCCACACCCTCCCTGCAACTCCCCCGGCACCCTCCTGGCACTCCCCCCGGCAACCTCCATGCAGTTCCCCCAGCACCCTCCTGCAAACTTCCCCCCCGGCAACCTCCTGCAAACTCCCACGGACACCCTCCTGCAGTTCCCCCAGCACCCATACTGCAATTCCCCCGGCACCTCTGCAACTCCCCCGGCCCCTCCTTGTCCCAGTTCCCCAGCAACATCATGCAATCCCCCGGCACCCCATCCAGAACTCCCCCGGCACCCCCCTCTGACCAATCCTCCCCCGGCCACCCTCCTGCGTTCCCCCAGCACCCTCCTGCAACTCCCCCGGCACCCTCCTGCAAACTCCCCCGGCACCCTCTGCAGTTCCCCAGCACCCGCCTGCAACTCCCCCGGAACCTCCTGCAACTCCCCGGCACCCTCCTGCAGTTCCCCAGCACCCTCCTGCCAACTCACCCAGGCACCCTCCTGCAACTCCCCCGGCACCCTCCTGCAACTCCCCCGGCCACACCCTCCTGCCAGTTCCCCCAGACACCCTCCTGCAAACTCCCCCGGCACCCTCCTTGCAACTCCCACGCCAACCCTCCTGCCATTCCCCCGGCACCCTCCTGCACTCCCCCGGCACCCCTGCAACTCCCCCGGCACCCTCCTGCAACTCCCCCGGCACCCTCCTGCAACTCCCCAGGACACCTCCTGCAATTCCCCCGGCCCCTCCTGAAAAATCACCCGGACGCCTCCGCACTCCCCCGGCACCCTCAGCACTCCCCGGCACCCTCCTGCAACTCCCCCGGCACCCTCCTGCAATTCCCCCGGCACCCTCCTGCAATTCCAACCGGCAACCCTCCGCAATTCCCGGCACCCTCCTGCAATTCCCCCGGCACACCCTCCTGCAATCCCCCGGCACCCTCCTGCAACCTCCCCCGGCACCTCCTGCAACTCCCCCGCGCACCTCCTGCAACTCCCCCGCACCCTCCTGCAATTCCCCCGGAACCCTCCTGCAAGTCCCCCCGGAACCCTCCTGCAATTCCCCCGGCGGCACCCTTCTGCCCAATCCCCCGGCACCCTCCTGCCATTCCCCGGCACCATCTGCAATTCCCCGGCAACCTTTTACTGGCAATTCCCCCGGCACCCTCCTGCAATTCCCCCGGCACCCTCCTGCAATTCCCCCGTCCAAACCCTCCTGCAATTCCCACGGCACCCTCTGCAATCCCCCGGACCCTCCTGCCAGTTTCCCCCGGCACCTCTGCAACTCCCCAGGCACCCTCCTGCAATTCTACGGCACCCTCCTGCAACTCCCCGGCACCCCTCCTGCAATTCCCCCGGGCACCCTCCTGCAATTCCCCCGGCACCCTCCTGCAATTCCCCCGGCACCCTCCGCCAATTCTCCCGGCACTCCTCCCTGCAATTCCCCGGCACCCTCCTGCAATTCCCCCGGCACCCTCCTGCAACTCCCCCGGCACCCTCCTGCAACTCCCCCGGCACCCTCCTGCAATTCCCCCGGCACCCTCCTGCAACTCCCCCGGCACCCTCCTGCAATTCCCCCGGCACCCTCCTGCAACTCCCCCGGCACCCTCCTGCAACTCCCCCGGCACCCTCCTGCCAAACTCCCCGGCACCCTCCGCAATTCCCGGCACCTCCTGCAAACTCCCCCGGCTACCCTCTGCAAGTACTCCGGCCCCCTCCTGCAATTCCCCCGGCACCCTCCTGCAATTCCCCCGGCACCCTCCTGCAACTCCCCCGGCACCCTCCTGCAATTCTCCCGGCACCCTCCTGCAATTCCCCCGGCACCCTCCTGACAACTCCCCGGCACCCTCAGCAATTCCCACGGCACCTCCTGCAATTCCCCGCACCCTCCTGCATTCCCCCGGCACCCTCTGCAATTCCCCCGGCACCCTCCTGCATTCCACCGGCACCCTCTGGCAATTCCTCCGGCACCCCCTGCACTTCTCCGGCACCCTCCTGCAACTCCCCCGGCCACCCTCATGACAATTCCCGGCACCCTCCTGCAATTCCCCAGGCAACTCATGACAATTCCCCGGCCACCTCCTGCAATTCTCCGGCACCCTCAGCAATTTCTACCGGGCAACCTCCTGCAATTCCCCCGGCACCCTCCTGCAATTCCACCGGCACCATCCTGCAATTCCCCGGCACCCTCCTTGCATTCCCCCGGCACCCTCCTGCAATTCCCACGGCACCCTCCTGCAATTCCTCCGGCACCCTCCGCAATTCTCGGCACCCTCCTGCAATTCTCCGGCACCCTCCTGCAACTCCCCCGTCACCCTCCTGGCAATTTCTACGGCACCCTCCTGCAATTCCCCCGGACATCCTGCAATTCCCCCGGCACCCTCCTGCAACTCCCCCGGCACCCTCCTGCAATTCCCCGGCCCCTCTCAATTCCCCGGCACCGCCTGCTCCCCCCGGCACCCTCCTGCAATTCCTCCGGCCACCCTCCTGCAATCCCCGCACCCTCCTGGCAATCCCCAGGCACCTACTGCAAGTCACGGCAACCTCCTGCAAATTCTCCCGGCACCCTCCTGCAATTCCCCCGGCACCCTCCTGCAATTCCCCCGGCACCCTCCTGCAATTCCCCCGGCACCCTCCTGCAACTCCCCCGGCACCATCTGCAATTCCCCGGCACCCTCTGCAATTTCCCCCGGCAAACCTACTGCAATTCACCCTGTGCACCTCCTGCAATTCCCCGGCACCCTGCCTGCAATTCCCCGGCAACCCTCCTGCAATTCCCCGGCAACCATCCGCAGTTCCCCGGCACCCTCTGCACTCCCCCGGCACCTCCTGCAATTCTCCGGAGGCACCCTCCTGCAACTCCCACGGGCACCTCCGCAATTCCCCGGCACCCTCCTGCAATTCCCCCGGCACCCTCCTGCAATTCCCCCGGCACCCTCCTGCAATTCCCCCGGCACCCTCCTGCAACTCCCCCGGCAACACTCCTGCAAATTCCCCCCGGCACTTCATGCCAATTCCCCGGCACCTCCTGGCAATTCCCCCGGCAACCCTCCTGCAATCCCCCGGCACCCTCCTGCAAAACTCCCGGCACCCTCCTGCAATTCTCCCGGCACCCTCCTGCAATTCCCCCGGCAACCTCTCGCCAATTCTCCCGGCACCCCCTGCAATTCCCCGGGCAAACCTCCTGCAATTCCCCAGGCACCCTCCTGCAATTCCCCCGGGGCACCTCCTGCAACTCCCCCGGCACACCCTCCTGCAACTCCCCTGGCACCCTCCTCAACTACCCCGGCACCATCCTGCAATTCCCCCGGCACCCACTGCAAAATCCCCGGCACCCTCCTGGCCAATTCCACACGGCACCCTCCTGCAATTCCACGGCACCATCCTGCAATTCCCCCGGCACCTCTGCAAACTCCCCCGGGCACCCCTCCTGCAGTTCTCCCCCGGCACCCTTCCTGCAGTTCCCCGGGCACCCTCCTGCAATTCCCCGGCACCCTCCTGCAATCCCCGGCACCCTCCTGCAATTCTCCCGGCACCCTCCTGCAATTCCCCGGCACCTCCTGCAACTCCCCCGGCCACCCTCGCAAATTCTCACGCAAACCCTCCTGCCAATTCTCCCGGCACCCTCTGCCAACTCCCCCGGCACACCTCCTGCATTCCCCGGCACCCCCCTGCAATTCACCGCACCCCCTGACAACTCCACCCGGCACCCTCCTGCAACTCCCCCGGCACCCTCCTGGCAATTCCCCGGCACCCCTACTGCAACTTCCCCCGGCCACCCTCCTGCAACTCCCCGGCACCCTCGCAACTCCCCCGGCACCCCCTGCAATTCCCACGGAACCCCCTTGCAAACTCCCCCGGCACAACTGCAACTCCCCGGCACCCTCCTGCAACTCCCACGGCAACCCTGCAACTCCACCGGCACTCTGCCATTCACCCGGCACCCTCCGCAATTCCCCCGGCACCTCCTCCTGCAATTCCCCCGGCACCCTCCTGCAATTCCCCCGGCACCCTCCTGCAATTCCAACCGGCACCCTCCTGCCCAATCCCCCGGCACCCTCCTGAACTCCCCGGCACCCATTGCAACTCACCCGGCACCCTCCTGCAATTCCCCCGGCACCTTCCATGCAATTCCCCGGCAAACCTTTGCAAATTCCCCGCCAACCCTTCTGCATTCCCCCGGAACCCGCCTGCCAACTCCCACCGGCACCATCCTGCAACTCCCCCGGCACCCTCCTGCAATTCCCCGGGCACCCCCTGCAAGTCCCACGGCACCCTCCTGACAATTACCCCGGCACCCTCATGCCAAATTCCACGGCACCCGTAATGCAAGTCCACGGCACCCTCCTGCAATTCCCCGGCAACCCTCCTGCCAATTCCACCGCAACCTCCGGCAATTCCCCCGGCAACCCTCCTGCATCCCGGCACCCTCCGCAATTTCCACCGGCACCTCCTGCAATTCCCCCGGCACCCTCCTGCACTTTCCCGGCACACTACTGCAGTTTCCCCCGGCACCCCGCCTGCAACTCCCCCGGCACCCTCCTGCAATCTCCCGGGACCATCCTGCAACTACCCCGGCACCCTCCTGCAATTCCCCCGGCACCCTCATGCACTTCCCCCGGCACCCATACTGCAATTCAACACGGCACCTCATGCAATTCCAACGGCACCACTACGGCAAAACTATACAGGACAACCCTCCTGCAACTCACCCGGCACCCTCATGCACTTCCCCGGCACCTTCCTGCAATTTCCCCCGGGCACCCTCCTGCAATTCCCCCGGCAACCTCCTGCAGTCCACCGGCACATCAGCAACTTCCACGGGAAACCTACGACACATTCCTCCCGGCACTCCTGCAATTCCCCCGGCGCCCTCATGCAATTATCCCGGCCACACCTAATTGCAATCCCCCGGGCACCCCTCCTGCAATTCCCCCGGCACCCTCATGCAATTCCCCAGGAACACCATCCTGCAATTCCCCGGCACTCCTGCAATTCCACCGGCACCCTCTGCAATTCCCCCGGCACCTCCGCAATTTCCCCGGCAACCATCCTGCAACTCCCCCGGAACCCCTCTGCATTCACCGGCACCCCCTGCAACTCCCCGGACACCCCCCTGCATCCCCCGGCACCCTCTGCAATTCCCCCGGCACCCTCCTGCAATCCCCGGCACCCTCCGCAATTCCACGGCACCCTCTGCCATTCTCCCGGCACCCTCGGCAATTCCCCCGGCACCTCATTGCAATTCCCCCGGACCCATCCGCAATTCCCAGGCACCTCCGCCAATTCCCACGGCACCCTCCCTGCCAATTTCCCCCGGCACCATCCTGCAACTCCCCGCACCCTCATGCACTCCCCCGGCCACCCTTACTGCAACTCCCCGGCCCCTCGCAATCCCCGACATGGAGCTACATGTAATGTGATTATTATATGTGTGGGACATGGAACTCCGTGTAATATTATTATTATTATATGTATGGGACATGGAACTCCGTGTAATATGATTATTATACAGTATTTGTGGGACATGGATCTCCGTGTAATTTGATTAGTATATGTGTGTAGGACACAGATATCCATGTAAAATGATTATTATATGTGTGTAGGACAGAGATATCCATGTAAAATGATTATTATATGTGTGTAGGACACTGAACTCCGTGTAATGTGATTATTACATGTGTGAAGGACACAGAACTTTTATATTCTAACCTGTAATGTTCTGCTTTTATATTTGTAATAAAAAATGATGTGTGTAATATGTTTCTTCAGTCTTGTCCTGAGTGTGTGACACAGACCTGTTCTGTGTGTGTGTGTGTGTGACAGTCCGTCCCGTCTGTGTGTGCGTGTGTGAGACATAGACCTGACCTGTGTGTGTGTGTGTGTGTGTGTGTAACACAGTACTGCCGTGTGTGTGTCACAGTCCTGCCCCGTGTGTGTGTGTAACACAGTCCTGCCCTGTGTGTGAGGGACAGTCCTGCCCCCCGTGTGTGTGTGACACAGTCCTGCCCTTTGTGTGTGTGTGACAGTCCTGCCCTGTGTGTGTGCGTGTGTGACAGTCCTGCTCCTTGTGTGTGTGTGTGACACAGTCCTGCCATGTGTGTTTGTGACACAGTTCATCCCTGTGTGTGTGTGTGTGACACAGTCCTACCCTGTGTGTGTGTGTGTGTGTGTGTGTAACACAGTCCTGCCCCATGTGTGTGTGTGTGTGTGAGACAGTCCTGCCCTGTGTGTGTGTGTCACAGTCCTGTCCTGTGTGTGTGACACAGTCCGTCCCAGTGTGTGTGTGTGACACAGTCCTGCCCTGTTAGTGTGTGTGTGAGAGACACAGTCCTTCCCTGTGTGTGTGAGAGACACTTTCCTGCCCCGTGTGTGTCTGTGTGTGTGACACAGTCCTGCCCCATGTGTGTGACATAATCCTGACTTGTGTGTGTGACAGTCCTGCCCCGTGTGTGTGTGTGTGTGTGTGTGTGTGTGTGTTGATTGTGTGTGGGGTGTGTGGGTCGTGTGTGTGTGTGTGGTGTGTGTGTGTGTGTGTGTGTGGGCTGTGGGTGACAGTTCTGCTGTTTGTGTGTGTGAGAGAGACACAGTCCTGCCCCGTGATTGTGTGAGACAGTCCTGCCCTGTTTGTGTGTGTGTGTGACACAGTCCTGCCCCTTGTGTGTGTGTGTGACACAATCCTGACCTGTGTGCGTGACACAGTCCTGCCCCGTGTGTCTGTGTGACACAGTCCTGCCCTGTGTGTGTGTGACACAATCCTGACCTGTGTGTGTGACAGTCATGCCCCGTGTGTGCGTGACAGTCCTGCCCCGTGTGCGTGACACAGTCCTGCCCCGTGTGTCTGTGTGTGTGACTCAGTCCTGCCCTGTGTGTGTGTTTGACACAGTCCTGCCCCGTGTGTGTGACACAATCCTGACCCGTGTGTGACACTGTCCTGCCCCGTGTGTGTGTATGTGAGAGAGACAGTCCTGCCCTGTGTGTGTGACACTGTCCTGCCCCGTGTGTGTGTATGTGAGAGAGACAGTCCTGCCCTGTGTGTGTGACACAGTCCTGCCCCATGTGTGTCTGTGTGAGTGACTCAGTCCTGCTCTGTGTGTGTGTGCGTGCGAGACCCAGTCCTGCCCCGTGTGTGACACAGTCCTGCCCCGTGTGTGTGTATGTGAGACAGTCCTGCCGTGTGTGTGTGTGTGCGAGACACAGTCCGGCCCCCTGTGTGTGTGTGTGTGTGTGTGAGAGACACAGTCCTGCCGTGTGTGTGTGTGTGTCTGTGTGAGAGAGACACAGTCCTGCTGTGTGTGTGTGTGTGTGAGAGATACAGTCTGCAGTCCGGCCCCCTGTGTGTGTGTGTGTGTGTGTGTGTGTGTGTGTGTGTGT
>WSYH01001992.1:0-99509 GCA_036426205.1 Ascaphus truei | reverse complement strand
GCATGTACGCACCGAAATTGGGTGCAAGGTCGACAGGAAGGGGGGGGAGGAAATAAGAAAGGGGGGTTCACCTGGATGAAAGCAAATCCGTGCCGGAAGTGAGCGTCAAAATCCACGCGGGGCGGGAGGCTAGATAATCTGGGTACGTGTGGGTTTGAGGGCTAAATACCTGAAATTGTTTCGTGGAAGGAGAGCCAAAAAAAATCGTCGCAGGCACATATGTCCGCGAATGTACCTTCATGGGGAGTAAATATAAAGTCGACAACTGCAGAGACAAGCCCGGGAGGGAAGGCCTGTTCACAGAGTTCTTGTGGGTTTCCAGGTAAAAAGTCGTGGTTCGGCTTGAAAATAAGTCACTGAGTCGGACGGGTCTGTGGGAGATGAAATGAATACACAATGTTGATGTATCTAGAGAAGGGTATTAAGGGTGACTTCGGGGGTGTAACGGGGACATCCTGGGGGTAAGATTGGGCCCGCTCTCCTGTACAAATATCCCAAGTAGGTGGTGGAAACGAAGTTGAAGGTTCAGAGGGTAATTGCTGCTTGAAGAAAAAATATGCAAAGCTCCCTGGACGTGGTATTGGGTTCGGGGGTGGGGGTGCGACACCAACGCGATATAACTAAGTGGGGTAAGACAATAACAGGATATAAACTGAAAAAGTGTGAGATAGTAGATTAGTACAGTAGTGGCCGTGAACTCCTATCTTCCTGAATTAGAATGCACCTGCTAGCTGATAGGGTGTAAATAATGCAGTAGGGCGCGGAGGAAGGAAAAAGAAGGGGGGGGGGAGAATTCTGATCCAGATCAGTCACGGGTTCGGGGGCGCAGTTAGAGAGGGAAACAAATCATTTAGTGAGAAATGGAGGAGATGGACAGTGTTGTGTGAACTATTGTCCATGGTGTAAGTCTAAATGTTTTTTAAACATAGAACTTGTAGCGAACGCTGTATATATACTTGATCTTTCGAAAACAAGCAGCAGTAAGATATTTTACATGTTTCAGAAACAGAAAAATGTTAAAATATCTAGTGCAATTACTGATTGGAATTTGAGTTGGTTCTTTTGGGGGTCTGTTTAAAATCAATAAAGGTTTTCAGTTGGTAAAGATTGTGGACATGTAAATATCGAACGAAGCCCAGAAGGCAATTGAGTCAGTGAACAAGTGATTCGGTATGCAGGGTGGGGGTGCAAAAAAAAAAGAGAAGGGGGGGTTCCACGTGGGGGATGAAATGGAACAGAGCAGAAACAATGGGCAAAGGGCGTCGTGGTAAGGTCGTGCAGAGGAACCGGAAGAGGATCACGGTGGATCGTATAGTGTGTATAATGTGGCAGGGAGAAAAGAGAGGGCACAGTGGGGGGGTAAGCAAAAAAACAAACTGGAAATAGAATCATGTACCATTTCTGGGGGTGTGTATTTATCAGATACCACATGAAAGTTGGACAACTGTAGTCGAATCAATTTGCGTGGATGGGTAAAGACCGAGGTCGTGGAAAAGGGGGTCAACAGGAAAAAAGAAAAGAAACTGTTGTGCGTTGTTTTAATAATTTGAAATAGTACAAATATAGGAAGGAAATCAGTGATGAAATTTTAAATGGGGGGTAAAATTGTTCTTGTAACCAGCTCACTTTTCTTGAGGTGGAATCCGCTGATGGGATCAAAAGTGCACATGTCAGATTTTAGGCCAAACTAAAAAAGGGAAAAAAATAGAGAACACAAAATTACTCTCACGGAAAATCGACCTTTGCTCTTTGTCTTTCACGTCATAAAAATTGCAAAGATGTGCCAATGGGGGGGTAAAAATAAAGGTGGGAAGGGAAAACCAAAGGGGGGAAGAAGGCAAAATAAAGACGTGCCCTCTGTAGACAGTAAACAGATAACGAAGTGAAGGCAACGGGACAAAGGACATGAACACTCAGTATAAACTGGGTATAATGTGAAAAAAATGGAAAAACGAGGGAGGAAGATAAATGTAATAATGTCTAAAAATGTATTAAAATTACAGCAATGCGGGACTTAAAAAAAGTGCGCAGACTCACACGGCATATGCGTTCGACCTAAGCATAAAGATCACGATGATCTCGGTGGGGAGGCCGGAGTAGTATCCGGTAAAGCACCGCGGGGAAACGTAAAGGGTCCACAATGAAAGGGTCCAGGTGTGTATATGTAATGCTGCATCCTAGCGTAGGCAGGTGTTCGTTATAACTGAGTAGGAACTAATATTTGAAGTCATCTGTTTGGGGTAAAGAGTAGCATTACCTGGCCCTGCTAAAGTGAAAACGTCAAGTGTTATGTTGAATGAGTATTTTTGTGAAAGAAAGACCTATGACAAGAACTAGGTAGTTCTGGATAACTGTTCTCTTCCGGAAGAGAATCCAAAACATCACCAAACACCCCATTTATAGAATTTGTTTATGTGTAAAATATACCCACTTCGCGAAATGTGAATAATCTGGTGGATTAATAAACTGTGTGTTTGTCTGGGTGTTAGTTGTGACAGAGTAGTTAGATGTCAGAAAACTCAACCGGTGATAGGTAAATTATTTAATGATTGAGTTTTGAGACTTCTTTTAACTTCATTGGAAGGCAATTTTGTAGGACTAAGGTCGCCAAGTCTGGGGGCAAAGCCAAGCGCGAAAAAAAAGGGTGGTTTAGAAGACTATTTAAGGTATTGATGGAGGAAATATAGCGAGTCGTGAACGTAGGTTGGGGGGTGATAAGAGGGAGTGAGTATGTGGGGACAGTGGTGTAGAAGAGCACGATGTGTAGTATTGTGTGAGTAAAAGAAAAGTCGTTGGGAATGAATGAAATAGTAAGTCGAATACAGTACGTTTAGGGGGGATAGTCAAATTAAACAATAACTTTTAATTGCAGCTATGGGCATAGGATAGAGGATAAAAATTGATTTTGATAAGGGTTGGTGTTGTGATTGGTTACGTTAGTGATAAAAGTTAGGGCCAGTTTATGGTAAAAGGGTTAAATATAAGCTTCATAAGTGAGTGTGAATATTCTCCTCGGGGGAAAAAGGAGGGAGGGGAAAGGGTCCTCTCAAACCACGGAGGGCTTTGTTGTTAGTTGGGGTGCAAGGGTATAGCAGAAAATTGAAGCTTAAATGATGTATTTGGAAGTTGCTATCGCAAAGTGTAAATTTGATATGGAGCTCAACCTAAAGTCTTTAGTACAAAGAGGGGGTGGGCTGCTGTGGTGGGCAGAATATCTGCGGTAAAAAGAGGAAGAAAAGCTTAAGAAACAGGAAGGCCCAAGTGGGAAATGGGGGAAGTTTGAAACACATTGAAATGAGACAGGAAAGGGTGCCGCGGGAGGAAATGAAATGAGTAGGTGAGGACTGTAAGTTGGTGTGGTTTGACCATTTTTAAAATATGGGGGGGTGAAATAGGAAACTGGCGTGTAAGAAATGGGGCGAATAAAGTGTCGAGGAGAGCAAAAAAGATACAAATGACAAATGGGCTGCGTGAGCCTGCAGGTATAGTATAGAGAATAACTGAGCAAGAAGGCAGCATGTAATCTTTTAATGGGGCAATGATTTCATGCGTAACAATCTCATTTTGGCCTTAGGTAAGGGGTGTGGTAAGTATAGGGTCGGGGTACGAATATAGATAGTACTAAGGGGTGGGCTTTTTGTGGGGCGGATGGACTTATGGCATCATGAGGGTGGTACCGGGGGTTGGTCTTGTTTTGAGGCAAACAGTAAAGCTTCCCCTTATTATTTGTCAACCCCTTCTATTTAATGGAGCCAAATGATTAAAAACCGGTAACAATTGAAAGGGGGTGTCAAGAAAGGGTGGGGGGGTGATGCAGGGATATAAGAAAGGAGGTGGTGGAAAAAACAAGCATTTGTGTATGGGGTGTTCCAAGGGATAATAAGACTAAGGTTTTAAAAAAAAAAATATTCGCAAACAGACCCATTTACAACTTGTCTAGTTGGTGTAGCTATCAGTGTAGGTACACCGGTGAGGTGTATGCGATCAGCAAAGAATAGAACGTTAAATGACAGGGGAAAGGACCGGGGTGGAACAGGATGAACTGGATCCGTAGGGGCAAACCCTCAATACTGTCTGCCTTATAGTTTTACGAGGATTGTATGTAGACTAAAGGAAAAATAGTCTGGGGGTGGCGCATGAGATACCAAAAAGGGAACCGGGGGGGGGTAGACGCAAATCATAGTGTCCACACGCTGTTAAAAACAAAGGGGGGCTTGACTTAATCCATGATGAATGCTCGTAAAATGCGGACAAACCACAGTGGGTTAAATCTAGACAGGGAATGTGATGGGGAAAGGGGGGTGCGGGGGTAACGCGCTTATTACTTATAAAGACATACAGTATGGCAAGCCAGAGTGAGGGGGGTGCCTTGGTAAAAATAAAGGAATGGAGAATTTATGTTCGGCTAAGAAAAGAGCATGTTAAGGGGGATCTGTAGACATAGTGTGATGGCGGTGGGGAATATATGCAGTTGTGAAAGGATACCCAGCTTTGGGTGGTGGTGAATGGGGAAGTGGCTAATTATTACATAAGGGAGGGGAAAGAATGAGATATTTCAAACGGGGTGCTATTTAATCTATTAGAGCGCTGAAGGGGACTGGGTGAGCAAGTAGGAAGCCTTTAAAATGGGGGGGCGTTGTAGGGTGTTTGGAAATTGGAGGTGGGTAAAGTATTGGGGTTCTTAGAATAGGATTGGGGGGCGTGAGCGGTGTTGTCATGAGTGAACAAGGAGGGAGAAAAATAGCGTGGGGGGGTGCAATAGTGTACACGGTAGGGGAAGGGGAAAAAGGGGGAATAAGGGAGTTAAAAGGCATGAAAGTAACCGGGGAATTCCCTATCAATTCTGTCTGTGTGACAGACTAATCCCTTGCTGTGGGTCTGTGGGGGTCGCTCAACATTAGAGATATAATCGGGGTTAAACAGGACTGCCTCCCAGGAGCTCACAGAGAACGACTAAACTGATACCTAGTATGTTTGTGGAGGTTTGCCCCGTAGTCCGTATGCTGGAAGCCACTTCCACGTATGCTGGAGGAAGCGATCACCTCCATACTAAGAAAAATGTTCTCTCTCACATAGCTTCATAATGCATAAATAAGGTGGCCCTTAGGCTGTGAGGTACTGGTACTGGGGGACTTTGGGTGTGGCCAAGCGCGCTTTGCTAGTGTACGGTACAGCAGCACACGGTGCATTCCTGTAATTAAATTTCTTTTAAGCCCTGAGAACGAACAAGGGGGGCCCGTGTCCGTTAGTACCAAAATAAGAATAAAGGTCGTGTGGGGGAAATGAGTGGGTGAACTTCATGTAATACAGGGGGGACAGGGGGATAGGAGCTGATAATCGTTATTGGGGGGAGGGGGGCTATATTTTTTAAATTCCTCCCCGAGAATTAGTTTTTGGAAAATTTAAAAAAATGCACTATCTAAATAGGTGCGTTGGCTAGGAGCAAAGGAATTATCGAGTAATCATGACCCTCAATAAGGGCAATTTATTATAAGAGGAATTGGAGAAGTGACTTATAATTTGCACAAGAGGAGTGGTGGAAGTGGGGAAGGGGGGAAATAGTCATTATCTAAGGTGTAAAGAAGATGGTGGGACACGAAAAGTACAAGGCGTACCATATGGGACGAGAGTCGTGGACAATTTTGTGTGGTCAAAGGGTAATCTTTTACATGCGCAAAAAGTCCAAATACCAACCATGGATTGTAAGGGACCAGATGTGGGTGTGGGTACGTTGAAAAGGAAGCAGAGTGTTGGTGATGTTGATGAGGATAGCGGGTGGTTTTGTGGTGGATCGTGCTCCAGCGGATATTGGAGATCAGATCACTCAATGTGTGTTTAATCGGACTGGGTAAACAAAAAAAGATGTAGTGGATGAAAGCAGAATGTTTGAGAAAGGGTGTAACAGGAGCAGTTCAGGATTGAGGAGAAAGGTACGGTGGAAAGAAGGTGTTTCGTAGCAGTGAAGTCACATATGGCAAAAAATGGATGCGCCCAACATCAGAGTAAAAGGCGGGTAGCGGGTGGTGGGTAAGAAGGGTGGTGAGAAAAGGAGGAGGAGTAGGGGAGGGGAATAGAGGGGGGAGGATGGTGGGTAATATGGGTTGTGACCTGCATAGCAGGAGGGGTAAAAGTCAGAAAAAGGGGGTTCGTGCAAGCGGTGGCTATCGTGGTGGGTCAATACTGGGGCCGGGGGTCAAAGAGCCCCCGCCAGGTGTCGGAGGATAATCGGAGAGTTGGGTTTCATGATATGACGGCGGCAACTGTCAAAGCAGGCGGGGTGGGGTTGGCGTGGTCTAGTGGACAGAGGCCGCACGCGTGTTCGTGAAGGGCAGATGGGGTGGGTGGCGCAGAAAATGAACTTACAGGGGGTAATAATGAGATTGGGGGGAAAGGGTCTGTTACTTGACTACGCGAAGTTGGTGAAATAAAGCGGGGAAACGCGCTGGACACAGGGAAAGGTAGATAGTAATGTTGAATCAGAGGCTAGTAGTCATAAAATGGTCAGGAAAAAAGAAAAAAGCACAGGGCCAAGCCAGAAAAATAAACGAGGGGAAAAACAAAACCGACAAAAACAAAAGAAATGGAGTAGGATATCCGCAGTCTTACTTGTGTGTAAAGGATGGACAAAAACAAGGTTTCAAGCCAGTTTGGGAACCGGGGGTAACGGGGGGGGGGGATCTTTTGAAACAGGGCTTGAAAAGTGGGGTGTAAAATGTATGTAAAAATGCCCATTTGGCTGGAGTGGTCGCGTTTGTTTAAACTTACAGTGAAGGCTCGTTACCTGTGACTGTAGTATAAGGTAGGAAATTTCTACCAGTAGGGGAGGAAATTGAAATTGTTTTTAATCAAACGTCAAACCAGGAGGAGAGTAGCGTTGTCAAGGGGGTCTGGCGATAGGGGAAAAAAAAACTGGGGGGGAGAAGTCGCGGTTGTTTGAAGATTACACCATAATTACGTGGGAAAGGGGCGACTACCTTTGCATAATGTGTGGGAGAAAAATTAGGGTCGCGAAGGGGATGGACAACCCAACATTAGTACTAATAAATGTGTTATTATTGGTTGGTATGTAATAGCAGTAAAGTTCATTTGCTAGTTGAAATGCAGCCTTAAGTGAATGTTGTTTTTAGTGGATGATCCTGTTTAATGGGTTGTTGGTGTTGTGGTCCCAAAAAAAATTGGCGAGGTTAACGATAGTTCAGGATCTTGATGCCATCTTTTACATTTAGGGGGGGGGGGGGAAAGGAAGGAGGTAACGGGGATGGATAGTAGATCACATACACATTAAATATTAATCAGCACAGAAATAAGATAAAAACTATAAAGTTCAAAATTAAATTGACAAAGACCTACAAGGTACAGTAGGACGAGTAAAAACATGAGAATAGCTGAATTCATGGGGTAACTTATTGAAGGAAGCCAGCATGTCTTAATTTATTTGGTTACCTAAGAAAAATACAAAAACACACAAATGGGTGGATGGTAGACCGTTCGTGGGTCCGATTTTTGTAGAATCTTGAGGAAGAATGACAAATATGATCGGGAAAAGGGGGGGGGGAAGGGGGGGAAAAAAAAAGGCAAAAACGATATTAATCGGTTAGAATATAATTTGGGAACTGGCCGGAAACAAATGGTCGAATATCAGGAAGGTAGCATGAGGGTCAGAGGCCAGAAGTAGATGGCTGTATTGTCAGACGCGAGGGTTGCTTTCAGGTACGGCGTTTAAGGTGAAAAAGTGTACGACAAGTCGCCAAATGGTAGCGGTGTAGACGATGATTCCAGGGTAGCACGTAGTGGAATTCCGAGGGATACTGGGGTTTAATGTTGTTAGAGCTGAGGACACCCGTCGACGAAAGCGAAGTTGACGCAACGGGAACCATGATTACACGGGGGGAGGGGGGGAAGGAGGGGATGAAAGAACTAAGAAGTGTATCGGATCGATTAAATGAAAGAAATGACCATAAAATATGCGAACACATCAAATGTAATACACACTAGATAATTTAAAGGCAACGAGTTATTGGATAAAAGGGGGGGGATAAAATAAACACTGTTGTCCTTTTATTGTTCGCTTCTTATTTAGGTTATGTGAAACCACTTTGGATTGTGCCGGTGTGCGGGATGGTGAACTTTAAAGCCGAGAATATTGGAACGAAGAAGATTTGACAACTAATTTTTTTTATTTGTGGGTAAAAAGAATAAGTTCCTTATGTACCAGTGGGGAAGGGTGCAGATTATCGGGAGTTTGCTAGGGTAACTACTTGGACATGTGGTCCGATCCTGTCAGGCGGCCAGCAACTCATGGATACAAACAGAGTCGTTACCCAAACTCCACAAGTAGGACTAACTAAGGAATCTGGGTGTCGGTGTCTGGGGGCAATGAACCTTTTAATACATGAAGGGAAAGTGAAGATGTCCTGTTGGTGAACGAATGAAAGTATTAAGGTACGGGTCGGTAATAAGATTTGGCAAAACTCAAAAAATCAGAGACGTTGAGGGTGGGAGAAGGATATTTCGTCAGGTTGGCGCATGACACATTGATTGGATACGCTTCATTACCAATACAATCAGTAAATAATGGTTACTGGGGGTTTAGCGTAGAAAAGGGGTGTTTTTACAGCTAAGGGAAAAATTTATTCAAGTTCGCTCTGGTGTGATATTGCTAATTACATTTTTTGGTTAATTATGTTAGCAGTACGTAAGGTGTCCCTAAGGTGGTAAAGTATAGATTAATGAAGGAAGTGTAATGAGGGATTCATGAGGGGGGGGTGTGAAGGGACCGAATGTAATAGAGACTCAAGGTGGACGTAAGAAGGGGGGAAAGGGGAAGGGGGAAAACTAGAGGGAAAAAAAAAAAAGAGGGGAGTTTTTCAACCTCTTGCTACGACGCCGGGAGTTATTCAGCAGTCAAGGCAAAAAAACAACGGGTCCGGGGAAACCCGACGGGAAAGGGGGGGAATCCAACCGTAGTGTATGCTGTTGATCTTTGGATTGAGTTGTGCTCGTTGGAATCCATGTAAAAAATTAGATATCACCTGTGTTCTAGGTTTCGCCTGCCCTCCATTGGTGGTCTCAATTGCTGGCACTAGATCCTAGAACCATAAATCCTTTAGTAAAAGCAATGTCAATACATATGTAGCAATGCTTTTAAATAGTGAGCTGCCAGGACTGGAATTTGAGGCGTTTCATGCTTCTGTTTCTTGCTGTATAGGGAGAAGCGCAAAGGTATCGAAGGTCGTGTTAATGATGCCGTTTTCTAAAATACATACTAGCTTTGCTCTGGGCAGGAGGGGGGGTGGTGGTTGTGTCCAAAAAAAAGACTATTTGAGATAGTGTTATAATATTAAATCGTATATGTAGTACCACTATTGATTTTCTGTGATAAATAATCCGCAATAGGTGACGGTTGCGGTCATGTAAGTGAAAGGGAGGGAAAGGGGGAGGAGGGGGGGGGGGGGGGGGGAGGAGGAGGAAGGGGGAAAGGAGAAAGGTAATGGAATACCTCAAATACCTTCATTGTAGACCTGAGATCTAGGGTTTATTGCACACGATAGAACAAGATAGAACGAAGTCAAGGAAACTACAAATGTACAGAACACTACAACGCTGGTCGAAGTATAGGTCCGGGTAAAAATTTGGGTGGCTTCGAGATGCGACACCCCTAGCATTAGGGCTTTCGTACCAGCCCTATAACTTTCCGACTCCCTGCTCCCTGCTGCACAAAAGCTGCAGTGACCCTACTTTTACACAACACTGCCAATGCTCCGAGTATCGTCTTTATTCTGGCGAGTAAAAGCCTTTTTTTTATTTTTTCACTGTGATAAACACTTGATATTCTTTATGCTCAATACAAATGCCCACTGGTAAAATGCGCGGTATGCAGGGTCGTGGGGCGCTCTCGTTGTGTGCTGGGGGTCGTGTTATAAGCAGAGTGCGCGGCCTGGTAAACAAAAATCTAGTGTAATATAGAATAGTCTCTACTTTATGTCCGTGCAAAAAATCCTCTGTTGGGATGTTTTATTTCAAACAGCGTGCAAGGTAGTGAGCAATTGGAGCCCTATCTCGAAGGGGAGGGTCCGGCAGATAGTAGTGACCCAACGCTTAATGGAAAATGTTACAAAGATGCCGGGGGGGGGGGGGAAAGCCCGTGGTGGAGTTTCAACTGGCAATAGTGACAGCCGAAAGTAGCACTTTGTAAGTTTAAGGTGACTCTTTGTCTCACCTCTCGCAGCATTTTTCGTTTCCACCACCTACTCTGTCCGCGTTACTTTTTGCCTATACCATTATTGTAAAGTGTATTTGTTTTCCTTTTTTGGAAGAGTAAATGGGTACAGATCTTCGGTGGTGTAGGTGGGGTTTTCTCTACTAAACTAGGTGAGTGGAGTGCTCCCCGCAAAATTAACTCGGGTGCTGAAATGCGGATGCTAGCTGGCAAGGTGGACGTGGGGTGGGGGTGTGAGAATAGTAGGTTGCTTCAAGCATTAAACAGAACAAAGGGGACGCGAAAGGTGAGGGGTAATGCTGGTAAAGTGGGAAAGGCAAGTGTTGCCTCGGAGGATGCAAGTGTGGGTAACACGGGAGAATTCTAAGGCGGCCGTATAAATGCTGGCAAAGAGAAGGGAGTTTGCCAGACATGGTTTGCAGGCGGTGCTTGGAATCATTGTGGTAATACGTACTGCGATTTGAGAGTCATGGGAGGGGTTCAAGGTGGGGAAGTGTTCTTTCCAAGTCCATTAAAAAAGAATGTATAACGCATTTTGAGTTATAAAATTTGTAAATTCATGGGTGCGTTGAGAGTCTAGGGGGTGGCAGACGTGGATGCTGGAGTCGTTTAGATTATTTGTCCATGGAGAAACGTCGATGGCTCAACCAGCGTAGTCTGTAGGTACGCATAAAGACACTTTGTAGAAAATGGATGGAAAGTGTGAAAAAAACATGGGGGGTATTTTGTTAATATTTAGAAAAGAGACGAATCAAGGTTGTATTTTGTATGTTGAAGCTTTTTCGATGAGCGTCACAAGTCTTTTGCCACACATTAAATGTCTGTGGAAGGAAGCGCCCAAGTGTAAATAACTTGTATACTCGGGGTAATAAACGGCGTGGTACGGGGAAAGATTCCTGCTGGTATGAACGTCCTCCATGCTCCCCTCAACGAAATCAAGCTGTGAACTTGAATGGTCATTCATATCCTGTCTTCATGTCGGTCATGGGACGATGCAGTGGGGTACTAGTGAAAAGCTGCATCATTAGTGGAAGGCCAGGTAGAGTGTGTGTGTGCATTATAGGAAAAAAAATCAGGGAAGGTTTCTTGAGATATAAAAAGGGGCGTGGGAAGGTGTATTGTGGGTAGTAGAAGGAGGATGCGAAAAGTTGGGTTTCGTATGAAAAAAGTACGAAAGGGTAAATATTACAGCTCGGAATTATGGGGTATGAGTCGTAAAGAAAAAAAATTATGCGCGCGTATTAATGGTGTTACGTCGACCAGGCAGTTAGCCAACTCATGCCTCAGGGCCAACGACAGTCCAGGGGTGGATATCACCGTGCTTCAGCCGACGATTGCTCCAAAAAGGTTAAAGGGCAGTTATAGCTTTTATGTGTAGCACCGTGATGAAATCTGAGCGGGATATTCTGAAAACCTGACCTGTTTGGTACTGCATTGAGGCCTGTGAGGTGGTCTGCTGCGGGGTGGGCCCCAATGGCAAAATGTGCATAAATCAGCGTGGGTACCGACAAAATGGTTGGAGAAGTCGCGGTGAGCGCCGTGCAAAAGCGGCCGGGCCACGCCCAATTTTGCCGGTCGCGAAAGCGGGGCTGTCCCTCGGCGGGGGATTGTCCTCCTCGGCAGAAGCCGGCACCGCCCGGTCGGGCCGGGAACCGAACCCGAAGCCCGCCGCGTCAAAAAGGAGTTCTCGCGGGTGCCCAGCCCGCAGCGCCCAATCGGCCAGGGTCGCGCGGTCGGGGTGTGGGTACCTCCTGCCCATCCAAAAAGGGGGAAAGCACCAACCCCCGGGGGATGGGGGGGGCGCTGGCGCGCCGGGCTGGGCTAGTTAAAACAAAAGGTCATACATCGATCCCCCTGCGGTAGTCGCGGCCGGGGGGTCGCAAAAAGCAGGGGCGGGGATACTGCGAGTTGGGGGCTCTAGCATTGACAGCTCCCTTGGGCCTCCGCCCTCGGGCTGTCAATCCCGGGAACGGTTGGCGGGAGGGCGTGAACAAGTACTTATCATCCTCTTGCGGCCGCGCTTCCTCCGCGCCCCCTTCCATAGCTCACCACCCGTGGCCAACACCCCCTCCCGATCCCACAAAGGTCGGAAAACAACACCGTGTCACCCCCTCCGCCGAGCCCACCTCCCGGGTCACCCCCTCCAACGAGCCCACCTCCCTTGCCAACCAAAGGGGGGGGGGGGGAGGCCCGGGGGAATCCCGAGCGGGCCGAACCTCGGAAGAAAACCGTGGCCTCCCAAGGCCCACCGGGGGGGGGGCGAACTCGTCCCGGGGGGGTCAGCACAGGAGTAGCTATCGGGGTCAAAGTGCGAGTTGGGAAAGGGCGTCCGGCCGCGGGGGTCAAATTTATCACCCCGGGAAGGCCGCATTCACTGTCACCCACCCATTCACTGTCCACCCACCCAGTCACTGGGTCGACAGGCACGGGGGGGCGCATGGGGGGGTCTGACGTGGTCACCAGCACGTGACGGCCCGTCAACAGGTATCACGGGGGGCGCACGGGCGCCCTGTGTCACATGTCAACCGCAGGTCCTGTTCACGCGGGGGCACTGCCCCATGAAAGTCAACTTTCGCCGGGGGGGGAAAAGGAAACAGAGGGGTAACCACTGTCAGGCGACCCCCAACCATTCACGTGGAAAAAGGGGGAATCACTGTCAGCGGGGCCGACAGCGCCTGGTCACTGTGTCACCCCCCACCCCTGTCACCACCCACCCCCGCAAGGGGCCCACTGTCAGGCACGGGCACGAAACGAACATTCACGTGATAAACGGACGCGCATGAGGGTCACGTTATCAGAACCCATTCACTGTCACCTAAGGCACCCGGCAATATCGAGCTGGTCCTCACAAGAACAAACAACGTCACTGTCACCCCACACCAGTCACTGTCACCCCCATCCGAACACCAGTTCACAATGTTCAAGTCCGAACTTCACCCACCAAGGATCAGACCATATAACACGCTCCACTCCTCGTCACTGGATCACCCCACTCCGTTCAGTCACCCACCCACCCACTGTCACCCACCCACCCAGTCACTGTCACCCACCCACACAGTCACTGTCACCCACCCACCCAGTCACTGTCAACACTGTCACCCCACCCAGTCACTGTCCCACCCACCAGTCACTGTCACCCACCCACCCAGTCCACTGTCACCCCCCAGTCCACTGTCCCCCCACCCACCCCTGTCAACCACCCCCCCACCCACCCACTTCCACCGCAACCCACCCACCCACCCACCCCTTCACCCCCCACCCAGTCACTGTCACCCAGTCACTGTCACCCCCACCCAGTCACTGTCAACCCCACCCAGTCACTGTCACCCACCCAGTCACTGCACCCACCCAGTCACTGTCCACCCACCCAGTCACTGTACCCACCCACACGTCAACTGTCACCCCCACCCACCCCTGTCACCCACCCACCCATCACGTCACCCCACCACCAGTCACGTGTCCACCCACTCCACCAGTCACTGTCAAGTCCACTGTCACACCCGTGCACCCAGCACTGTCCATTACGCACCCCCCACCCAGTCACTGTCACCCACCCCTCACCCCCACCCCACTGTCCCCCCCCCCCACCCACCCACCCAGTTCACCTACCACCCCTCACCCACCACCACCCAGTCACTGTCACCCCGCCTCGTCACCCACCCACCAGTCACTGTCACCCACCCACGCCAGTCACTGTCCACCCCCACCCATCACTGTCACCCACCCAGTCACTGTCAACTGTCACCCACCCACCCATGTCCCCACCCATCCCAGTCCTGTCACCCCCACCACACAGTCCACTGTCACCCACCCACCCACACCAAGTCACTGTCACCCACCACCATTCACTGGCACCACCCAGTCACTGTCACCCACCCACCCAGTCACTGTCACCCACCAGCCCGTCTGTCCCACCCGCACTGTCACTCCACCCAGTCACTGTCACACCCCCACCCCGACGCAGTCACTGGTCACCCCCCCACCCAGTCACTGCCCCACCATCACCACCCACCCCAGTCACTGTCACCCACCTCGTCACTGTCAACATACCCAGTCAGCTGTCAAAGCCCTGTCACCCACCCAAGAACTGTCACTGTCAAACCCACCCAGTCACTGTCAACACCAACGTCCTCCACACACCCCCACATCCCTCCTGCCTCCCACCCAGTGTCCCCCCATTCCCCCCCTCCCACCCAGTTCCCCCCATGCCCACCCACCTAGTACCAGTCCCCCCCCTCCCCCCCACACGCCAGTCCCATTCCCCCCTCCCCCCGCACCCATTCCCCTTCCCACCCTCCCGCACCACCCCCCGTCCCCGTTCCCTCCCGCGACCCTCCCACCGATCCCGCCCCCCCCCCCCTCTCCCCCTTCCCCTCCAATCACCCCGCACCCCAATTTCCCCCTGTCCCCCTGCCCTCCCTCCCGGCCCGGGTGTCCCCTTGCCGCGCCACTGCGACCCCCCCCCCCCGATCCCCAGTCCTCCCCCCTCCACCCACCCAGTTGCTAGTCTGTCCCCACCCAGTCCCAGTCCCCCCCCCCTCCCTTACCCTTCCACCCAAGTCCCCCCTCCCCGTCCCTCCCAGACCCCATCCCATTCCCCCCCCTCCCCCTGCACTCCAGGATCCCAGTCCCCCCCTCCCACCCACGCCAGTCCCCCCCCTCCCACCCACCCAGGTCCCGCCCTCCCCCCCCCACCCCGATCCCCCCCTCCGAGGCCTCCCCCCCCCCCCTTCCCCTTCCGCCCCCTCCGGTCCCCGTCCCCCCTCCCACCCCCCCCTCCCCCCGGCCGCCCCTTCCCCACACCTCCTGTGTCCCCTCCCGGGCCCCTTCCCCCAACCCTGTCCGCCTTTCGCCCCAATCTCCCGCCCCGCGCCAGCGCGGTTCACACCCCTCCCCCCATTCCCCGCTGTCCCATGCCCCGCACCCCTCCCCCCCCCTGTCACGCGCCTGTCAGCGAGAGCCCACGGGTCTCCCCTCGCCATCCCGCCCCCTTCCACGCAAACGTCTTCCCCGAATGCCACCGACGCCTCGAAACACCCGGCCCCGACCCCCCCGCACGCTCCCCTTCCCGCCTTCCTCCCCCCTGCGCCCCCTCCCCCTCTTCACACCCCGCCCTTCGCTCAAGAGGATTGATGGAAAAAACACCCCCCCGTAGGGAGAACAGATGTGCGATCCCCGCACACCCCGGAGGCATCACCCTCTGCCCCCGGCCTCGCGCTTCCCAACCTCCACGTCCTCTCCCCCCCGCCCACCACTTAGGGCGTTCCCCCCCTCGTCGGCCCCACCCACTCCCGCCCTTTCGCCGGACGGCAGATGGGACCCTGAAAGAAAAAACAATCCTCCCCCCCACCATCCTGCCCTTTCGCCATCTTGGCCACCCCCCTCCAGTCACTCACAATCCTCATTGTTGGCCTGTAATTCACTGTTTTGTGTTTCTGTGTAACGTATATTGATAGCGAGTGGGGGGTGTGGTGGTGTGGGGTGGTGTGTGTGTGTATCAGTGTCTGTGTGTGTTGTTTGTGTGTATATTCAGTTTTTGTGTGTTGTGTATCATTATCAGTTTGTGGGTGTTGTTATCATTATCTGTTGTCAGTGGTCCCTGTGTACAGTGTCCCCTGTGTATCATGGCTGTGTGTATCAGTGTCTGTGTGTGTGTGTGTGTAGCAGTGTCTCTGTGTGTGTGTGTGTGTGTAGCAGTGTCTCTGTGTGTGTAGCAGTGTGTGTGTAGCAGTGTCTCTGTGTGTGTAGCAGTGTGTGTGTGTGTGTAGCAGTGTCTCTGTGTGGCTGCGTGTGTGTGTGTGTCAGTGGCTGCGTGTGTCAGTGGCTGCGTGTGTCAGTGGCTGCGTGTGTGTCAGTGGCTGTGTGTATCAGTGGCTGTGTGTGTGTCTGTGCAGGCCCTATAGGCCAGTATAGGCGATAAAAATTTTAGTGGGTCACGAAGGAGAAGTTCAAAAATAACCGGGTCACGGAAAAAAAAGTTTGGGAAACCCTGCTGTAGATCATGCGTTTCTTTTCAAAAACATTTTTTTAATGAATGTTTTGTGACAGAGATTGTTTTAGGGGAGAACCTAGGACAACGTTTACTAGCAACATTTTGTGACTGTAAATCACACGGTATAGTGTATTTCCCATACCTGCTGTATAAAAGAGCTCTCATTGATGCAACAGAAGTTAGTGTACATTAATTTCTTTGCATTGTAAGCCCATGACACTGAAGGCGTTAGAATGAACAAACTTTTTTTTAACAATGCAAGGCCAGGTTTTAGGAACAAACATGATTTCTTTTTGTCATTATGTTGTTTTCCTGCTTTTTAGACAATAAGTGATGAATGGCTTTATAATTGCTGTGATTTCCACAGAATGATCATTACATTAAGAGCTTAGGGAGAAAAGCAATAAAATGCATTAGCCGGAATGTATTTTTTCATGTTTTGCCTTCCCTTCTAGAAACAATAGATGAAATCCAATTTTGAAGACCTATTTAGTTGTTGAGGATTAAGGGGAAAATGACAGTCCGCGTGCACAGATATACAACAGCATATCTCTTTTTCATAACTTCATAAACCACCAGAGCAGGTCATCATTAGTATGCTAAATAAATCTGAACAGAGTAAGCTCACACATTCAGAAATATCTGTGCAGTCTGATTGCAAAGGAAAGCAAAGTAAAACAGCAGCTGTATTTATTTTTTTGGTAGATACAGTATCCTACGCATTGTGATGCCTCTTATTAAACCAGTAAAGATGAAGGACTGCGGTCAAAAGCCTCCAGTATCAACATTGGCTTTACAGTACTGTGTAGATGTTGTTAATGTACTCTACTTTCTGTCATTAGTTCTAAGTATTTATGCTTCCTGTGCTGTAAATCAAGAGCAGTGTTGGTATAGGAGAGCACTGAAGTAAGGCGCTTTGAACCTGTTTTTTGTTGCCTTTAGGGATTTTTAATCATTAGAAAATGTTTGTTCGATAACGGCTTTGACTTTGCTTTCACAGTGGTGTGCGGAGACGGTCAGATAAAAAGGAAATTATTTCATGTCTATCTTTCACTATTGCCCTTATATTCGTGCTGTTAAAAAATAATTTAAAAAAATAAGATCTGCTTCGTTATTGTGTACCTAGCCGTGATTTGTGACGTTTCAATTACATTTATTTCAGTAGGATTTTTATCAATTTTACATTTAATATTTACCTCTCAGATAGATTTGATGCACAGAAGGGTTGACAAAGATAGACTTGCTTTCCCTGGGGCTGTAGCAAAAAAAACAATGTCTAGGAAGTATATTTCTTAAGCCCAAGTATTTATCCTGGAGTCTTGAAGTATATTTACCTGGAGATAATAATGCTTTTCTAAATTGTTAATGTAGCTGGCAGTTTATTTTGATTTTCTGACAGGATTATTTATGTTTGAGTAAGTGCCCACATACAGTACAGATCTGTTTTCTAGCTGAGAGAATGTAACAAGCATATTGAACAGCGGTAATTAAGTCGTGTGGCACTTTACTGTGATAGACGCATAAAGATACACAAGGTTGTTTTTTTTTTTTGTTGTTTTTTTGTGCAGGTCAATTTAGACTCTTTTCTACATGCTATTTTCTTCTGCAACCCCAAAGTAGCCAGCAATAAAACAAAGTTAACCCTGCTACATCCACATTGAGGTTAGAGCAAAGAAAAATATTGTCCAACGCAGAATGCATGCTTTACCCTGACAACTACCTAACTTAAAATGAACGAAGAGCTGCATACACCTGGAGTATGGTGATTAGGCCACAATTTTAGCTTTATTTGTTATATTTTTATTAAAACATCCAATACCTTCCATCGCCTCACAGCAAACGTCAACACCATTCTTAAAACAAGCTCTGCTTCCCAGCATAGAGCATGAATTTATTTAACAATCTTAATCCATTAACATCAACATACTGTGTGTGTGTATATATTATAATATATTTATTTATTTTTTAAATATATATCTCGTTTTAATACATTGCCAAAAAAAACAATTGGGCGGGCGTAAAATAATTTTCGGAAGTGCCCCGTCCACAGCACTACCTCTGTTTCCCCCCAGCCAATGTGCAGCTGCCAAATGTCAATCAAGGAGATAGCGGCCACACGGACATGCTGCCCCTTTGCCTACAGCCAATTTGACAGCTCATTTCAGTTCTAAAGCATAATTACCCTCTTGCAGCCTCAGCCTCATATCAGCTTGTGGATATAGAGAAATGTTGGCATAGAGGACATCTCTGTTAACCAGATAGACAATTGTCCTAATGCTCCCACCCCCTGTGGACTGTTTTTTCTGGGTTATTTGAAGCTGGAAGCTGCCCTTTCATTCTATCACTGGTGCTGGTTCCCTGCTGGTCACTACATTTATTGCTGCCTCCCTTAAGCAAAGGGCTGATCCTTCAGCTCTTAAGGGGTGGTAAAATCAAAGAAAGCATTAGCCGAGACCAAGCATTTGTCTTGTGCTAATTGTGATGGTAAATTACCCTCTTATGAGAATTAAGTAGAAATACCGTGTTAGTCCCTTATCTGAAGAAATGTTGCCATGATTATTTTCTGTATTTTAAATATGACACTATATAGAAGGAGTTTGTGTAGCATTCAAAGGCAAATCGCCTAACTGGTGTAGATAACAAACATCACTTGGTCATGATAATGATTCAGCTGGTTTGTCTCAGCCTACAGATGTAGACATTTTTGTTTATTCTCAAAGGCTTTGTTCTTCAGAAAATTGAAAAGTTGAAATCAAAGACGACTATGGGCTTGTTAAACACACAAATCCTCAAATAGAGTTTTGTATTGCTTTCATAGACAACCTAATGAAGACTAGCTACTTCCTGGTTGTCATATATATTATACATTTGGATATCAATAATTTTGGTTGAGTTTCCTATAGTTAGTCACTTGTAATGTACCAGAATGTACCCTCTTTCTTACCAATATGCCTAGAATTAGAACAAGCTACCTAAGGTTGATGCGGCTGTATCTCGGCTAGTGTGCAGAACATTTTTCTGGAAAGACAGGACCTCCTTTTCTGATAGAATGGAGAGCAGATTGGAAGGAACCTTAAGGAAACCTTTTACTTTGGATGCTTTTTTCAAACCTGTAACTACTGTTGCCTGTATTTACAGAACTTTCAAGATCTGGGCAAACAATCACCAGGAAGACTTGGAAGTAGGATTCTCCTGCCAGCAATTTCTTAAGAATGTCTGCCTGTTTAAGGAAGAAATCGACTTAACATGTGTTATCGATTAATGTCTAGCCTTATCCAGAAATAGATGTATTTATAATGTATTCATCTGAGTATTTCTGGCTTATAAGAATTAACTAGTGAAGCTATGTCTAGCCTTATCCAGAAATAGAAACATAGATGTATTTATACCGTATCCATCTATATGAGTATTGCTGGCTTATGAGAATTAACTAGCAAAGATGTTTCTAGTTTTAACCAGACATAAGAATATAGATGCATTTATAAGTTATCCATCTATAGAAATAGCTCTGGCTTATAAGAATTAATATAATAATACAGGCAAAACTATTACTTAAGGAAATAGATGTGTAGATATGTGTTCCAATAGGATAGAAATCCACACATGCAGACCCTGGTTTATGAAAGTTATTGACACGATAGAGATGGCTTCTATCAAATAAACATCAATTCATTAGAACAGCAACAAAATATAACAATTACACGGTTGTACTAATTACACTTCCTTATAAGGTTTGTACTTATTACAGGCCTAACAATACAGTTCATCATATCTAACAATACAGTACATTGATATAAAACACACACACACACATTTATAAGTGCACAAGCATTATGATTATAATTACCGTACATTATGTCTATTGGAATTCCAATAAGTCTTTCTGAGCTCTCCCTCAAACTCTTGTCTCGTAACTAACTAATACCCTGTCTATGGTTTAAATGTGTTTCTAAACCCATTGATCAACATGTAGGGAGATTTTGTTGATTGGTTGGGAAAAGATACTCAAACTAAATGTGTGTGTGTGTGTGTGTGTGTTTGAAGTTGATGGGAAAACCTCGTAATACCTGATCTATCATATGATGATAATAAATTTTGGACAGGTCAACAATACCGGAGTTAAATCTGATTAGGAAAATAGCATCTGTTTCCCCGGGGGTTTAAATGTTTGTTCAGGAAACAAGTTTTGTTTTGAAGTTCTTGGGAATAAACCAAATAATGTTTATTACCAGGGTGTGGAGTAAACAAACCTTTTGTTTGTCAATTTCTCTCGCTTATTGCATCTCAATTGAATGTGTATCCAGGTGCAAATATCTACTTCAAAGACCGTTTCTGATTCCTGCACAAAAGCAATTATCTCGGTAACACATGATTAAGTTGACGACAACATTGCTTGTAGTGGCCCCAATGCATTATGGGTGAGAGCTTGGTTAGCATCAAAAATAATCTCATTGCCTTTTACAGGGCCATATTTATTTGGTGAAGTATTTGATGCAGTCTTTTTTAACATTTCTAATAAAATAATTTCTCCCTCGGGAAAGATCAGAATCCATTAGGTGTGGCATGCCTCTAAATGATACAAGGAAGGAAAGACTTATAGACAAGTGACTTTTTTTACCATCTTTAGTTTCTAGAATCCACTAAATCCTAGATGTTGACAAAGACCTGGAACCAGTAAACTCTAGGCAAGACAAAAATTTTGAAGGTCGGGGTCCCGGATAGAAAGTGGAGTAAAAGTTGAAGCCCGAATATCCACTTTTCGGGACTGTTGGACTTAAACAACATTGGATTTTTGGGGCCTAAAAAACATCTGTCACAGTTACAGGCTAGAATTTAAACAGGGGAAGACAACTTTGAGCATTCTTGTCTCAAAAGATGCAACATAGCAAAACCCTTTTTTGACAGCATTCAAGAATTGATTTCCATCCCAGAATTCATACAAGTTCTAAAGCTGAGGAAAACGCAGGATATAGTCCAACATTTTCAGGTACCCAAGTCATTAAGCAGGTTTTGCCTCGTCATAAATTTAAAATGGGCAAATCAAGTTTGGAAGACACGTCACTTCAAAATAGAATTTCTCAGATCTATCTTTGTCTATAGATTTGAATGATGCTTACCTTTTATGTGCCAGTCCACAAAGCCATTGCTGCATAATTTTCTATAATTTTAATACTGTTCAGCATCGCAGCAACATTCACAAAGACCATAGTGGTGATAGCAGCACATCTCTGAATGTTAGGTCGGAATCAGAGGGTTATACCTGAAGAAATAATCGGTTCTTTCAGCTCGATCATTAAAGAGTTTAAAAAAAAAAAAAAAAGCATTTTTCCTGCCAGCAAAATAGATTGAGTTCCTGTATTCAACAAAAGTGGGGCATGGGTTTGTTATTTCAGGAGAAGAGACGGAAGATCCAAGAGAAGATTCAAAGCTTCCTAAGAATCTTTTTTTCTAGCTGTAAGAACATACCTATCGCTATTGGGGCTACGCTATGCAGCATTTGTGGTTTGCTGGGTAAGCTTCAATTTAGGAGTGCTTCAAAATGAATTTCTGTGGAGGTGGAACTCGCCCAGTTGGTGAAAAAAAAATCTATCAATTTGGCAAAGGAATGTGAATTAGCAGTACAAGACTGGCAAGTCTTCACCTCTGATGCCAGCTCCACCATTTAAGGACACATTCTGCATAATCACCATGCCTAACGTCTATGGTTCATACAAAAAAAGAAATGAAGACCCATCTTTAGAGGGATCACTCATTGTTCAGATTGGCTTCAGAAGTTCTATCCAACAATGCCACCACAACAGGCCGTGTTACCAGATGTCCTCGGTTAATACGAGTACTGAGTGGAGCTTTATGAACCAAAAGTATTAACCTCATATTGCAGGAGCCTACAAATGTCCATTCAGTGCCCTTATGACGTACGCTCTAAGTCATGACCTTTTGCTTGATATCTATGTGGCATTTCTGATACGTGCTTAATGGGAGTGTCGTCTTAGAACTAAACCAAAGGGGAGGACCCTTCCAGTCTTAATCATGTGATTGCTCAGGACAGCATTCACATGATCGTTGGTGCCGGAAGGCCGGTGGCACTGAGGAGGTTAAGCAGATTTCCAGAGCAGAAACCTTAATATAGAAGAATGGGAAGTATCTCAACTGGTTTTTTTTAATCCCATGTTCACAGTTGGGGCTTTCCATCTATAGATTTCATTGCATCTTATTACCATTGCAAACTGTTGATTTACTGTTCAAGATGGGTATCAAGGAGCTCTCCCCACTCAATGCCATCATTATTTCTTGTTTTTGCCTTCTGATCTTCATCTTTCCACCAGTAACCATGATTCAGAGTCCTAAAGAAAAGAATAAATGACTGTGTAGAAGTGCTGATTTCCACCAGCCTGGCCAAGAAGACACTTGTTTCGAAGAACTGGCCAGGCTAGCTAGAGTATTGCTGAATGTTACCTCTTGTCCCAGACCTGCGGAAACAAGGCCCCATGTTTCATCCTCATCTAGATATGCTGTCTTTAGTGGCCTGGAGTGGGTAAGCCTAAGAAGGTTTCTCTGATCCAGTCATATATATTGTCACAAACAGAACATCTGTGAGCACGTGACTTATATTTGTGACGAGGGTTAATACAAACCACTAACTAGCTGGCTTACCTTTCACCCATGCAAGGTACTTGAAATGAGTAATATCTACCCTGAATCCATGACAACATACAGCTCAACCCCATTATAGCGCAATCCACTATAACGTGATCTAAGCGTGGCTCCCGTTTTCCCCCCTTAGCCCAGAGCAAAGCAAATTCCAAAGAAACAGCAGTAAAATGCATTCAATTCTTGCTTCTCCTACCTCTCTTGATTCTGGGATCATGCTGCCGGACCCTCCTCCTCCCCGGCTCTGGAGTCAAATGACCTCTCGGGACCATGTGACACCATGGCAACTGACGTCACATGACCCCGCGGAGTCATTTGTGTAAAATAATCAGATTACTCAGCAATTGTATCATAGAACATTTGAGTGCTCTGTATCCGTTGTTTGACTCCATCTCCTAAAATATTCTGATCCGTTTAGCATTCCCCTATTGAGTTCCTCGTCCCTACAGATATATTCAGCTTTGGAAATAATAGTCTAAGACAAACAAGTAACTCCAAGTGTGCCAGACTGGAATCATTGACATCGGATGAGGAAGTGCTTGTCCTGCACTGATAATCAGAAAAAGAACTAACATATACAATCAGTGGATCATTAGAATAAATTGATTACACTCTTCCTGGCGTCCTGATTTCTACCTGAAAGCTCCAGTTAAATATGAATAACTTGCCAGTTACCATACTCTCTGCATGTGTTATCTGAGCTCTGTGATACAGCTTGGGATGGCAAGAGCCCCGTTTGTTAACTTAGATCCATTTGGAGAAGACCTTTTAAAATGAGGATAACTAAATATTATTATGTAAACAATTCTATCTAGTAACATTGCATATATTCACAAACATAGTTTACGAGATAAAACGGCAATGACACATGAACATTAGGTAATTTTTTAGGATTACAATTTGTGTTTCCTATTTAAAACGAGGATATTGCCAATAGCCATCTAAATCACACTTTGTGTCATCCATTGCTGCTGCATATGTTTACAGTTGGGTTTATAGAAGTCATCTCAATTTAATTATCCTTATCATACTACATAATACATTATTTTATGCTATAATGCAAGTTCCTTGTCCAATACAGTTCAGTGTGCAAGGACAGGGATATATTGGTGATCTGAAGCTGCATTGGGGAGGATGCAAAGACTATGAGACCAAGCAACACACACTATTTTCTGCCCCACCATTAGCAGCAATGCTTTGACAATAACAGCCCATTTACCCTTTTTCATAGTCAGCATTCAGGGTGCTAAGGCGTTCTACCTGCACAGCACACACATGCAGAGTTCCAAATAGAATCACGGAATCGGCCAATCAGAGAAGCTCTGGCAGGCAGCGAGCATGCTGGGAGATTTATTTATTTTATTTTTATTTATAAAATATTTTACCAGGAAGTAATACATTGAGCGTCACCTCTCGTTTTCAAGTATGTCCTGGAGATGTAGTCTGTAGATGTAGTCTTTGGGTGTCAAAAGCCATAGGGGAAAGGACAGGCAACAAGAGCCCTATTTAAACAAACGCATGAATAATGTAGTTCTTCATTTCCCATTGGAGTGAATACTTATTAGCCGGCAGAGTCCAAACATTAAGTGTTTAAAAAAGCAGAGAGGATGTTTTTTCTCTTTCCCACTGAATTCCTCTTGCAATTCCTCAGCTCACTAACACACATGCAGTCACACATAGATACACTGTCTCTTTAAGGGAGCTGGCTCTCGCGCTTATCTGTCAGCCGGAAGCTGACAGATGAAGCAGGGAGATGAGCTGCCAGATGCCGGGTAAGTCATGGATAAGACCTGCGTGGTGTTGCTGCTGCGCAGCCGGTCTGGGACAGCTGGGAGTTTTATCCCTGCTCTCCCCCTCCGGCGGCCATGGAACCTCTGATCGCGGCGGCCATTTTTAACACGATCCCTGTTATAACGTGGTTGCATTATGTAGACCCCAATCACCGTGTTATAACTGGATTCAGCTGTATATTTCAACTCCACTGTCACCACCAAAGGGGTTATTAAAATGTACTTAAAGTGCCTTTGGTCTTTGTTTACTATCAACACTATGCACTTAACACACTGTCACAGGAGACCAGGACATTACACCTTTATAAACAGGATCATTTGATTGAGCAAAACCAAAGAGTAAAACATATTCGTTATTTATTCAGTGGAAACAGACATACACACAATGAGTTACAAATAGCAGGAAGAAAACACACTTACTTGGACCTGGGATAAAAAAACTAGACTCTCCTAAGCGCAGGGAATCCTCACCCTTATCACAGTTGAAAAACAGGACAGAAAATATCCCGGCAGCTTTCTGCTGAAGCCCCTTTTCTTTCTTGCTGCAGATTGAAACTGGACACTTAGCAATCTGAGAATCTTAGATGACTTACTTAGAACTCACTTAAAACTTGGGACACTATCTGGGTTGGCTACTAACTTTTTTATATCCTTTCCAAAGCCAGCCCCACAACATTACCGCCAACCCGCAGCGTGGGAACTTTACTGCTAGGCACTCAGCTGTTTGCCAGTCTTGTTAAGCCGGGCACCTGGAGCTTCAACAGGGCACAGGGGCATTTGCAAAAACCGCCATCTTGCCTATTTGCCATGCTGAACCCCCTTCAGGGTTGGTGACTACTGTCCGGACCGGCCTGTATTCATCCCAGGACGCGGGTACATCACTCAGCCATCCTGTCCAGATGGCGTTCACACTTCTGGCCACAAGTGTGACTTTCATGTACTGGCATAGCGTTGACTTAATGGCACCACACTCTGGTAGCCCATAAGCCCCCCTCAGAGTCCATACAGTGAAAGACCCAACTTAGGTTTCAATGTACCAGCATACTATATTTTAAAATCAGTTTAATAAAATATACTTTATACATCTTCTTATTAAAATGTCCTAAGTCTTTTGGTGTGAGGGAAAGAGTGAACATGTGAACTGTTTCATCCCCACTAGCCATATCCCTTATACTCTGCAAACTTAGATTTCTTTTTATTTTAATAAAAGCCTCAGTCTTATACAGGACTGGAGCAACCCCTGAACCCATATATACCAGGGTTAGGATGAACTGGGCATCTCCTTTTATACTAGAGACTCTTGGTATGTTGCAGGGATACATTAACCCCTTATTCCCCATTTACCTTGCGGGACTGTGCTGCAGCAGGAATCCTAGTGGTGAGTCGCAAGAACGGTTTCAGGGTAGGGGTTTGACCAGAGCAGTGTGCATCAATGTATCTGAGAATCTTACCTGATTCTTGGGTACATCTTTGGGGTATCCTGTAACTCCGAACCCCGCTACATAGCCACAATCTGCGAAGACTCTCTCCGTCAAACCCACTCTGAAACTCATAGCCTAGCAATCTCCTGGTCCCAGCATCCCTGGAAAGGTAAAAACACAGAAATTCTTTATTGTTGCATCATTTTACACACAGTCACAGTAATGCATATACGAGAGTTAGGTCGAAGAGCTGACACTCTAGGACCCCAAAACACGGATCAGGGGCAACCAAGTGGGCTTGATATTTATTAGTGAGCCTGGTTACCCCTTCGCCGTCACACACACAAACCTGTTTTGCTACAATTTCTGAAAATGTTAGTGCAATCCAAGCAGGTTTTACAAACGAAAAATATTTTTTGGGGGTGATGGTGGTTTAGTATATGCAGCATTTGATTACCTTCATTGAAAATGAATTACCTACAGTGGGGAGGAAAATGTGTGAACCCCAATGAGAATTAGGCCCCGGACATGTTCCCTGCGTGCTTGCGGAAGCGTGCTGACGCGCGCTCCCGCTCAGCACTGAGCCCCTACAGCCGCAATTAGAGCGGCTTTAGTAGGGGCTCACCTGCGCTTCCGCGCGCTTGCGGAAGCGCAGGTCTTAGGGGAATTTAAAATTCCCCCGCTTGCCGGCGAGACAGGCCGGTCACGTGAGCGGTTCGCCCAATGAGGGCGAACCAGCTCCGTGACGTCACTGGCCCGCCCCCGGCCAGTGACGCGCCCGCTCCCGGCCCGCCCCCTGACGGTCTGTCCCCCTTCTGCCCGATCCCTGCCCCCCTTCTGCCCGATTCCTGCCCCCCTTCTGCCCGATCCCTGTCCCCCTTCTGCCCGATCCCCTGGACCTCCCCTTCTGCCCCGTACCATGTCCCCCTTCTTCTGTTCGCCCGATCCGTGCCCCCCTTCTGCCTCGATCCCTGTCCCCCCGATCCTCTGGCCCGATCCCGTGCCCCCCTTCTGCCCGATCCCTGTTCCCCCTTCTGTCCCGATCCATGTCTCCTGTGTGTGGTGTGTGGGTGTGTTGTGATGTTTATGTGTTTTTGCATTGTGTGTGTGTGTGTGTGTGTGTGTGTGTGTGTGATGTGTGTGTGTGTGGTGTGCATGTCGTGTGGTGCTGTGTGCATGTGTGTGCAGTGGGTGTGTGTGTGTGTGGTGTGGTGTGTGTGTGTGTGTGGTTATTGTTGTAGCATGTTGTGTATGTTATGCATGTGTTGTGTGTAGCATGTGTGTGATGTAGCATGTGTTGTGTGTATGCGGTTTGTGTGTGTGTGTATGCATGTGTGTGTATGTCATGCATGTGTGAGTGTAATGCATTGTGTGGGTGTGTGTGTGTGAGCCCTTTGTGTGTGTGTGTGTGCCCTTGTGTGTGTGTGTGTGTGTGTGTGCGCGTGTGTGTGCGGGTGCGTGAAATATTATCTATACAAAGTTTGCACAATGTTAATAAATAATTTTCTCACAACATGTCTTTTTTTTTTAATTTTTAAAATATTATATAATATACACACACACACACACACGTACGCACCCCGCACACACACACACACACACACACACACAACACACACACACACACACACAACACACAAACCACACACACCACACACAACACACACTGTTCCCCAGTGACACACACACCTGACAGCTACCAAGTGACACACACACACACAGTGATACCCGCCCTCGCCAAGGCTGCTGCTTCTCCTCTGTAAGGACAGCAAAAAGCTCCTGGTAGAGCGAGCGGCAGCAAGCGAGAGCGAGCAAGCGCCAAACATGGCCAAGGCCTTATGGAATTCCATGTTTTTTCCATGCCAACTCTCTTGAATAAAAACCAGTCTTTTCTTTAAATATCCAATAGGGTTATATTAAAAACAGACACAATAACACGTCGCTCACCATAAACAAACACAAGCTATATCTGGGCAAGGGGAAGGAATATAGCAAAAACCACACAAAACATGATCATAAGGACCACAAACCCCTTAGTTTCACTCAAGATAGGTCACACTAGGTATAATAGCTGGCCACCATGAAGCTTGAATAGCCAACTCTCCAAATGGGTCGACCGCTATTTGGTCACACCGAGTACAAGAAAATATTAAAGTTTTTAATATAAATAAAACAACGACGAAACACTTAAAATAGTGATGATAAAATCCCCATGCGCTGGGTTGGAGGCAGTTATATATATCGGTAATAGGCAATAGTTATATAATATAGGTATCTAAATTGAAGCAGATAGTAATCGGACCAACCCCACAATTATAAAGGGCTGTTTCTCATATACAGTAGCAGTATTTATATAGGTAAGGAAAGCATTCAAGTAGTGCAAAGTATGGATTAACAGAACACATGTAGCTTCTATGTTGAACGCTTTGTGCTGGTGAAAGCACACATACAGCCTGTCTGTATCCACATCTAGCCTCTGTGTGGAAACATGCAGCTTCTACGTGAACATCTGGCTGCTAGTAATAAGCATGAAACCCGTTACTTAGACACGGCGCTATAACAAAAAATAATGTGAAAAAATAAATAAAATAAGGATAAATTATAGGTTTGTGCTGAAATATTCTCAACCTTCCAGGGAATATGCACTGATTCCCTTACAAGTAGTTAGGATCCAGGGCAGGAAGGAGCGATGTTCATCAGGAACACCCAGAAAAAAACAAACATAAAATATCATAGTGCAGTGGGTTAACTAAAACGTGATTATCAATAAGATAAACTTTGCCCTTATAGATGACCTACTCACACAAGTAAGAATAAAAACAGCAGTGGTTAGAGATGGTTCTTGGAAACTTCAACTTGCAGTGGCAGGTGGGTATGACCGCAGCACGCAACAGTGAACATGATATCAGGCTGGATGGTATATCACAAGACATCAACTTCCAGTCAGATACATGCAATCATACAGGAATAGAGGGAAACCATAGTGTTGACCAGATACACCAGACTTTCTAGATAAAGTATAAGACATGTACTCACATGTGATATACGACAGAGATCACATAAGGTTTTACTTGAGGCAGTAGGTATGGTAAAATCGGCAATGGAAACTCCAGTCCCTTCAGTATCCTTCCTCGGAGGGTGCCCCCAGTTCGTCCGGTCGCGATGGAGAGCGTCTGTCGTCAGTCCGGGCCTTGGGGTGACACTCCGGTTGGAGCGGATAGGTGAAGGATGATGGATCGCCGTACCGACACTGTGCCTCCGGGGATGGAAACAGCTAGCCTGACTGCCAATTCAGCTTACTGCTACTCTGCTAACTCTGCAGTCAACGCGTTTCGTTGGTACTCACCACAGCTTCCCTCAGGAGAATAATTACGTCCCCAGTGAATTGTTATTAAATAGTATAACCAATTAGGTGAATAAGATGAATAAACACTCAAATAATAAATAATTTATTATTACGCCAAGTTCTTCTCCCATAAACGTAGTCATTAATCTCTGTGTTCCGAAAAAATACATGCTTGCATAGAAATATGATATCCTAACATATATACCAGATAAATCAGTATATCAATATGAAACCTCATCCTTTCTTACTTGTATGCCTCTCTCTTCCTAGATCTATCCCCCCCACTTCTTGATTTACTACCTCCTTCCTGCCCATCCATTATGTTTTTCCGGTCTGGAGCACCTACACTCCGTCTTTATGAGGGGGTCCGTACCTGCCGGTGTCCGGCCCCAACCATACAATATGTCGGTGTTTATGTCCTGTGTCGAACGCGTCGAGAGACTGTGTACCTTTTACCCAGAAACACCGCCCATTAATTAGTGGAGGAGATATGAGTCAAAAAAATACATACTGCAACAGCCGCCAATAATACTTAAAATACTATACATCTTTTTATTACATATGTTTGACTCCTAAATTTTAGTATAAAGCTAAATGTATAGACAAAAAGTCGCAATCAACAGTTGACAATAATCAGATACCTAGGGATCTTTTTCACTTATCCCTTACAAAGTCACATGTAGAAACATTAGGCATTAGAGTATTGAAGTCTATGTACCCAATACATCTCTCTTTTTCTCCAATCTAAGTCTCCATCCTCAGGACAGGCGTCTCAAATGCCCTTTCTTTTTGTTCGCCTCTCCGTACGTTCTCTCATGCGCCACTGTTTTGGTGTCCCTTCTCTGTGCTTTCTTCCTGCTCCACTCCGGCCTCTTCCACTCTTTCCACTTCTCTTTTCCTCTCTTCCTGTGCAACACTTGCTCATATAGCAGAAATTTTAGCCCCCCCCACCCCCCCCCCCCACCCACCTTTCCTTTTTCCCCCGTCCCCCCCCCCCCCCTTCAGGCCCACACCCCAACTCACCCCCGCGCTCCCTCCTCTTCCCTCCTCCTTCCCTATGCTCTCTTCCTCACCCTCCAGCACCTATTACCCACCCCCCCCCTGTTCCTTACTGTCTCTTCCCCTCTGTCCCCCTTCCCCATTCCTCCCTCCCTGCCTATCCTCCCCCCGCCCTCTCATTCCTTCCTCCCCTTTATGCTCTCTTTCTTCTCCCTCGCCTTCCCATCCCCCCCTTCTCCCCCTCCTCCCCCCCCCCCCTTTCCCTTTCTACTAACTCCCCCCCCCCCCCCCCCCCCCGCTTGCCCACTCCCCCCCCCCACCCCCCCCAACACCTCCCCCCCCCCCCTCCCCCTCCCCCCAGCGCCCCATCTGCCCCCCCCCCACCCTCATGCCATACCCCCCGTCCCCGCAGACAACTCCCCCTCACTTCCATCTCTCCGCCCCCTCTCCCACCTTCTCCCACCTCCCCAATAGTCCCCCCCCCCCCCTCCCCTACCCCCCCCCACCCCCCAGCCCCCCCCCACTTCCCTCTCCTCATCACCCCCCCCCCACCCCACCCCCCCAACTCCCCCCCCTCCCCCCCACCCCCCGACCCCCCCGGGAGGCCCTCTTTAGCTCCCCCTTTCCGCGGCCCTCTCCCGTTCTCACAGCCCCCACCCCCCCCCCCGTTGGCGATTGATCGCTCCAGTCTTCTCAGCTATCCCATGCAACTTCCCCGCGTCCACCTCCGTTTAAGGGCAGTCGTGTCTCTCTCATGCCTACGCTGTCCCCACTCTTGATTCTTTCATGGTCTCAGGGTCTGGCGTGGGCCGGAGGGGGATGACGAGGGCACAAAAGGGGCAGGCTCCTCTTTGATTTCTCTTCCCCCCTCTCACGTTTTGGGGGATGTAACGGCTTCTTAATCGTTAATGGGACTGATTCGATGTCCAAGGGTGAGGGCGAAGGTCCCTGCTAGCGAGTCTACCGTTCTCCCCACCACTCGTTGTAACATCTTTTTCTATCTCTCCCCGTCACTTCTTGTTCCTCTATCTCTCCACCCCCTGTCCATCTTTCCAGCTCAGAGTAGTAGGGCTTCGTAGGGCAGTTCTGGCAAAACTGAACCTTGTTCTGTCTCCCCTCCCCGCTCCCTTTTTTTCTTTCTCTCTCTTCGCCTGTTCTTTCTTCTTGTTCTTTTTCCACGATTGGCCAACCTTCATGCTCTCTTCTCCATTCCTCCGTTTTCTAGCGCTGCTCGATTACGGTCCTCATCAGGCCTAATTCGAAGGGGGCCGTGTGCATCTCTCTTTCATACTCATCTCGCTCCCTCCCTCGTTTGTTTTATCTTCGGTCCACTCTTTTTCTTCTCACCCTCTCTCATGACCAGGCTATTCACTCCTTCACTCGCCCACGTACTGTGTTGTCGTTCCTCCCTCCTAGCTTCCTCGGAAGTCTATCATGCTTCCCTTCGCTTCTTCCCTTGATTTCTTTCCATTCACTCCGTGCTTCCCTTGCACCTCCGCTTCTGGCCACCGCCGCAGTCGCGATGAAGAGGTTAAGGGGAGTAGCCCCCCATGAAAAGCGTGGAGTATTCTATCTCAATTCTCCCTTTCCTTCTGCCTTTAAGTAGGACTTCTTGTTGCGCCGGATTAATCTAAACAACGGCCCTCAAGTTCTCGGAGAAGTCCTACAGTCTTATCCGTCTTACTCCCGCCAACCCAGCGCGAAGCTTAACCGCTTTAGTCGCTACAAGGGTTCCCACCTAAATCCTACTCGCCCCACTCTGCTTTATTTCTTCTTCTCCTCCCTCCCTTACCCTCCTTACGATACTCCCATTACTGATCCCCCTCCCCTTCTTCTAACCCCTCCCTCACCTCCTCTCTCTACCATCAATGAAAACGACCTTTACCTTTGTCCCCTAGTGGTATTTCTCCTTTTCATTATCCTTCTTTCCTGAACCTTTTCTGCTCCTCACCTCTTTCATCTTTTTATCCATCTCTCCGGGCCCGCTTCCGCCTTATCACTCCTCCGGGGTGAACAAGCAACGTAGAGACACTTCAGACAAGGCAGGGGAAAGCAAGGATGCGTCACCATCTCTCTACCTCCTGGGCTGAAGCATCGACGTGGCAGAAAAGGGCGCTTCTTGGGCACGCGCCCTTGGGCCTCGCTGCCTTACTACCCCAGCGCCCCCTTTTCCTTCGCTTGCCCCCGCTTCGTTCCACACTTTCGGAGTATACAAAACTTTTCCAGCCCCCGACCAACCGACCGGGTACAACGCAGCAGCCCCTTACTTCTCGTTTCCGCTATTCAAGGATCTTCCTCACTGGAGGGAACGGCACAAACGAACCACGGGCGAGAGCGAGGAGCTCTAAGCCGCCGAGAAAATTTTTTATCTCGTTTCATTCATTCTAAAAGGTCCAGGGGGTAAGCACCTCACCACACGCACGGGGGGGTAATAACGGAATATCCCGTGAGCAAAAACGCCAGGTAAAAAGTAGGAGGCAAACGTATGGGGGGAAATGATACAAGAAGGAGAAAGAAAGCAGGAAAAGTGGAGAAGTGAGAGTGCACATTGATGGAAGGGGGGAAAGGGGTTAGAACACTCGGCATTAAGGTGAGGGGGAGGGCGGGAGGTAGAAGACGAGGGTATAGAAAAAACAGGATAAGGAGGAGCGGTGACATATGAGCAGGGTTAAAAAGGGCGTGGAGACTCAACGGAAAGGGGTGTGGGGAAAAAAAGGGGGGGAGCGTAAGCGAAGAAAAAGAGGAAGTCAGGGTTCCAAGGTCAGGGAGTACAAAATGGAAGTCGATAGGAGGGAGAGAAGGGTCAAAAGAGGTAGATGCACTGGAGACCTGAGGAAGGGGGCGGGGGGGGGAGACGGAGGAGGAGGGGGGGGATGAATTTTCTAAGGAGCGGAATACGTAGGGAGCGGGGAGAGGATGGAAGCGTAATAGCGAAGAGGAAACCAAGGATTGGGTCGCAAATGTGTGAGAAAGCGACGGGGGGAAAGTCAGATCAAACGCGATGAGGGTGGGGGGGAGAGACTGAGTGTGGTTAGGGGGAGGGTGCGCTGGGATATAGCGGGGGGGGCAACTAGCGGCCTAAGGGGTGGAGCGATAAGGGAGGGCGAAGAAATAGCGCGGAGAGAGTGGCGGGCGGGGGCAAAGCAACGAAGAAACAGATAAGGGAGAGCGAGGGAGGGGAAATAGAAAAAGGGGGGGAGAAACAGGGCGGAGGCGAGTGAAGATGGTGTGGGGAAGAGTGGGGGTGTGGGGTGTGTGGGCACCGGGACCGACGTCAGGGTCAACCAAGGCCGGTTCTAGGGGAGGGAAGTATGAGGTGTTACGTGAGGAGGAGGGAGAAGGTATACGGGTAGAGGGGCGGGGAGGATGAGATAAAAAAGAGGGAAGACGCGCAGATAACGGAAGGCATGGAGCCGCACGATGAAAGGAAAAAAAACACGCGAGCCAAGGCCGGCTGACAGCGCAAGAGCCCAGCCCAGTAGCAGCCCCGATCAAGCGGAGTGGCGCACGATGTGAGACGAGCAACAACTTCTGGCAGAAAATGCCCAATCTGGCGGGGGAGTGGTCGAAATAGCCTCACCACAGTGTTGGAATAGCACGAGTATAGGGAAGAGACTTACGAACAACGGTGGAGATGCCTGGACATGCTTCTTTCCCTAGAGGAGAGGTTCACGGGGTCTTGAGGCAATGCGGGGGAAGTGAGATAGAAACGGGGACGGCGACGACAGAAGCCCGACTCAGTGGGAAGCTTGATAGCAGAGGATCTACGAGAAGGCAATTCTAAGCCTTAGGGATAGCTGATTAAGGAAATCCGACAGGAGGGGAAAGGAGACGAATTCTGAACAATAGCAGAAGAGTTGAATGGAAGGGAGAAATGAACAGGTAGTGAGAGGCACAAAACATGAGAGCAACTAGTGAGGAAGGAAGGGGAAAAAGATTGGCAATCACGCAGGTAATGGGTCCAGACACGAAGGCCGAGGCCAAATCGTGCGACACGCGACGGCTAGGCGGAGCAGAACCCACTGGGGGGACAAAAGACCTTCTGTTGTCGACAGTGAGGGAGGAGCAAGGGCCCCCGGCAGAAAGTTTCGGACAGGAAACAGTAATGAGTTTCGACTTGGTAGTATGAGAGCGGAGGAGACAGAATGTGCCCCCAAATCTCGAAAAGCTCCACATCCACGCCTATGCGAGTGAGGGCCAACGCACACCACACCGAGCATGTGAAAGGGTGGCGGCGGGGAGCATGAAAACGTAGAAAAAAAAGAGGCTAGGATGTGGGGAAAAAGCAGGGATGAATTAGGGGAAATATAGTGGCAGATTAGGATAGGGCGGAAGCGGACGGGCGGTGGCGTGGCAGGGAATATCGGGAAGGGCGGCGGGGCGGAAGTGGCGGAGGGGGGGAGGTGCCCTCGGAAAAGAAAGATGGATGGCGGGGGAAAAGAAAGGGGATGGATCATAAGATCCATGCAGGGGCGATGATTTGAACTAGGGGCAGAGTTCGACCAGCACCGTGACGATAAAGCGGATAAGGAGATGAAAGGGAAACATGAGGCCGGAACCATCGATTCGGCGCAAACCTGTTGGGGGTGGGGATGCTCGAATGTGTGCTGGATGACAAGCAAAAAGTGGGTGTTTAATCCCTAAAATCTGACCCTGACCCTAACCTGTCTTCCCGCTCCCTCCCCCGCGCTATAGTGGAGACCTTTACGCTTTCCGCTGGGCGTCCCGTTATAAGTCTGACGGACCCGTAACCTTCTTACCTTCTCTCGGTTTACACCCGCCCTCGGACGTTAACCCGTCTTTCCTTCATACCACCCCCACTCCTTGCTACTTCTCCTTCCACTCATTGTTCCCTCTGCATACCAGATAGTGATCACTCTCTCGTCCCAATAATGCGCCCGCCGCTCATGCAGGTGTTAATTGTCTTATTCTCGTAGATACATATCAATGCGTAAAAGTTACGATAAAAGCGTGTAGGATCAGAGGAAACACGTTTGTACCACAACCAGCGAGACACAGAAAGACCCTCTGTAAGTGGGGTGTTTGTCATGGCTGGTGTAACAAGAGGTTGGATCGCCTAACCCCATGAACGGGAGGACGAGATTGGAGTGGGGCGCTAAATGGTGTTGAAGAGCAACAGGCGTAAGAGCTAACCGCCAAATGTAGGAGATGCAGAGGCAGAAAATCAACAAAGAGGGAAGCTGGGGAAGAAGTGGGCAATTGGCAAGACAGCGGGAAAAATACCCAAGGTGTGTGTTAGGGGGAGCCCGTAAATTAACGAAGGTGTTGGCGGGGGAAGGTATAGAAGGGGGTTAGGAGCGCATGGAAGGAGCGAGGGTGAGTTTGGGGACGAAAAGTTCAAGGCAGGGTGGGGGGAATTAAAGAGCAAGTGAAACAAAACAGGGAGAGATAGAGGATCGGGCTAGGGACTGAGAGGAGGATGGAAGACAGTCGGCTTAGACAGTGGCAACGTGAAGAGGGAAGCATAAGGAGGAATGGGATGGCTCAGAGTGGGAAGAAGAAGTGATAAGGGACGTAAAGGAGCGAAAAATTAGAGAATGGAGGGGGGGGGAAAGGGAGATTAAAGGAAAGAAGAGAGATAAAAGGGTGAGAGACTAACGGGAGGGTGCTTACATAAGAGGTTGAGAGACGCGGAGAGGAAAGCTGTGGGTGGGGGGGACTCGGTATGATGAGAAAGACCAAAGGGCGGGAAGGGTGGGAGAAGGCAGGGGGCATGTAGGGGCAGGATATAGAAGGCTGAGGATGGATGGGTTCGCCTTGTTACTGGATTTGTGGAAGTTAGAAAAGTGGTTATAAACATTGTGTTGGACACCGCGTCTAATATTACTTAGATGTTCTAAGATGCCTGTTCTTGATGGCTCTTGTTGTCTTTCCCACATATCTTGTAGAGCCCACTACGCATTCAAGGAGTAAGTTATATATCAGAGTTTACAGTTCAATATTTGTTTATGTTAATCTTCATTTCTATTATTGTTACTTAAATCCCTTACTGTCTTATGATATATAATCTACATCCTTGAATGTCCGTGTGACTGGCTACAATTTGGGAAGACAACAGGAGCATCAAGACCCGACATATTAGAACAGATCTAAGCTAATATATAATCGGTGTCCAGGACACATAATGTTTTCAAGACCTTTCTAACTTCCACAACTCCAGTATACACAATGGCTAAAATTTACCTGACTATGAATGTTGCCAGCATATGGAAGGGCGTCCGATAGAGGACTAGCACTTGCAGGCAAAAGAGAGATGTTTGGGTACATAGACTCATCAGCTCTAATGGCCTAATGGTCCTACGGTGAACTTTGACATCACTCCCTTTTCTTTAGTCCACTGTGATTGCACTTTTTTGTCTATACATTAGCTTTATACTAAAATTTTAAATATTTATAAATTTTATATATTTTAAGTATTATATGCTGTTTCAAGTTTGTTATTTTTTTACTCATATCTCCTCCACTAATCAATGCTTTTTCTCTCTCTCCCTTCCATCCCCTATTTTTTCGCAGATACCCCCTCATAAACGGAGTTTTACAAAATGAATGTTTTTAGACTATCATATTTTTAATATATATTTTTCTGGAATAAATTTATGTAATATATTTTATGCGCCGTATTTTTGGACCACAGAGATTATGTACCCTTTATGGGGAGAACCTGTGTGTAATTAATTATTTAATTTTTTGAGTGTTTCTAATTATTCACCTAATTGTGTATACTATTTAATAACAACCCACTGGGGACGTAATTATTGCTCCTGAGGAAGCTGTGGTACACAGCGAAACGCGTTGAGCCGAGTTAGCAGAGTTGCAGTACAGCTGAATTGCAGTCTGGCTAGCTGTTCCATCCATCCAGCCTGATATCAGTGTTCACTGTTGCGCGCTGCGGTCATACCCACCTGCCACTGCAAGTTGAAGTTTCCAAGAACCATCTTTAAACCACTTGCTGTTTTTTATCTTACTTGTTGTAAGTAGGTCATCTATAAGAGCCAAGTTATCTTATTGATAATCACGTTTTAGTTAACCCACTGCACTATGATATTTTATGTGTTTTTTTCTGGGTGTTCCTGATGACATCGCTCCCTTCCTGCCCTGGATCCTAACTGCTAGTAATAAGCAAACAAATTTACAGCCTGTCAGCATCCACATCTAACCTCTATGTGGAGCTTTAGCTGTTAGTAAAGGTAAACATACGATCTGGCTGTGTCCATAGTGTACATTCCACGCTTTGTGCCTTGAATAGTCGTCCGGAACCAGCAGCCAGCGTTCAACATAGAAGCTACATGTGTTCTGTTTATCCATACTTTGCACTACTGGTATACTTTCCTTACCTATATAAATACTGCTATATGAGAAACAGCCCCTTATAATTGTGGGGTTGGTCCGGTTACCATCTGCTTCAATTTAGATACCTATATTATATAACTATTGCCTATTACCGATATAATATATAACTGCCTCCACCCAGCACATGGGGATTTTTATCATCACTATTTTGTGGTTCGTCTTGTTTTATTTATATTAAAACTTTATTTTCTGCACTCTTGTGTGACCAAATAGCTGTCGACTCAATTTGGAGGTTTTGGCTATTTAAGCCTTCATGGCTATTATTCCTAGTGTGACCTATCTTGAGTGCAATTAATAGGGGTTTTGTGATCTCTTATGGTTTATATTAACCAATTCCATGTCTTTTGAAACTAAGATGTATGAATTAGACAACAATTAGTAATTGTCAGGATATGTGCAAAAGTAAGTGAAACCCTGGTTATATCAGCTAAATTAAAAGGGATAATTAGAATCAGGTGTTTTAATAATTGGGTTGTTCAGGAGTGAGTTTGGGAGGCTCCACCCTATATAAAGATCAGAAATATTGCGAGTTTTGTCTTCACCATACAGGTGTGTGGAAAAATGTCATGTCACAATCAAAAGAAATCTTTGAAGACATCAGACAAGCAGTTATTGATGCTCATCAGTCTAGAAAGGGTTACAAAATCATTTATAAGGATTTTGGTCACCACCAAATTATCCAGGAAGTCGCAAAGAACCCCAGTGTAACATCCAAGGATCTGCAGGCCACTCTCGCCTTGGCCAATGTGAATGTTCATGTTTCAACTATCATAAATAGACATGAACACCAATCTTGGCCATAAAGCATAGCCAGGAGGAAACCACTGCTTTCTTAAAAGAACATTGCTGCCCATCTGAAGTTCACCAAAGAGCACATCGATGATCCACAAGAGTTCTGTAACAATGTTCTCTTGACAGACGAGTCAAAAGTAGAATTTTTTGGCCTCAATGAGTAATGTTATGTTTGACGAAAACCAAACACTGCGTTCGAACAGAAGAACCTCATCCCAACTGTCAAGCATGGTGGTGGGAGTGAGATGGATTGGGGCTGCTTTGCTGCCTCAGAACCTGGACAGCTTGTCATCATTGACACCACCATGAATTCTCCATTGTATCAGAAGATTGTAGAGGAGAATGTCAGGCCATCTGTCGGTGAGCTGTAGCTAATGCGAAAGTTGGTCATGTCATGTAGCAAGACAATGACCCTAAACATACAGGCAGGTCTACAAAAGAATGGCTGCAGAAGAAGAAATTCCACATTTTTAGAATGGCCTAGTCAAAATTTGGACCTAAACCCCATCAATCTGTTGCCCTCAAATGTCAGTTTAAGCAGTTCTGTAAGTAGGAATGGGCCAAAATTCCTCAAAACCGACGTGAAAGACTGACCATCAGTTAGGAAATACTTAGTTGAAGTTATTGCTGCTCAAGGGGGTGCGACCGTGTTCTGATCTAAAGGTTCACATATTTTTTTACACATGGATATTGAATGTTGAATAATTTGTGGATGAATAAATGTTGAATAAGTACTGTATCATGTTTTTATATCATTTGTTTGATCAGGTTATCTTTATTTACTATTAGGGCATAGATTAAGATCTAATAACATTTTAGGGTTGAAATATGTGAAAAATCTTAGCAGTTCACAAACCTTTTCTTGACACTGTAAGCTACCGATCGATTGGTTCTACCGCGATCAATCCGCAAAATCCTGTTTCCCAGGGCTCACTAAATGGCTGCCTGTCAGTGTAACTCAGTAGCTACACTGTATTATTAAATTACTAAGGTGACATTATCTATTGTTACAATTCACAGCTCAAACTGCTGTAAATATTGGCAACAAATTATCACAAAAAGAAAAGTGTTACAAAGATATTGCACTGCTAGGGAGCTGGGCTAAAAAGTCTGGTATAGAAATTAAAACTTGCATAGTATATTAAAACTCATTACAAATGGCATTGAGTTGAATTTTAAAATAAAAAAAGGCGAATAGTATTATGTAGTACCACCAAACTGATTTTATTTCTAAAAAAAAAAAGCTCCTTTAATTACTCTCTACAAAGTGTGCAACTGTTCAATCAGAGCCCAAAGTCACTACTTATTAAAGTTTAGATTTAATATACAAAAAGTATAATGCTTAGGTTACAGAAAAATATTATTACAAGAACATAGTGTAAAAGGGAGACCTTTTATTCAAAGAGTAAGGATTCCCAGAGAGGGCACTGGAGTATGAACGATCAGAATTCACATGTCTGATCCCAAAACGCACCCCTGCTGAATTCTAATTTCAGAACTCAATTACAGGGCTTATATCCTAAAACACTTTCATTCAAAACAACATATGTCCCCCTTTTGAGTGTTCTCAGTCTACCCCTTTATTAATCAACCCCCCTGACAGTTTTACGACTTAAGGAAGGAAAAAAAGCCTTTCTTTTGTACTTTAAACTTTTCCTCGATATATAAAATACTTTTTTCTATAATGCTTGGACAAACGCCATGTTCACTGTTGCGTCGGTGTACATAATATGCGTGCCTGGATATGAAACATGACTTCATAACTTATAGTTTTTCATGAGAAAATAAATATATAACCACATTTTAACATTCTTGGTATCATTTGGTTCGTGTAATAGCAACTGTTCCAAAGATTAATCTGCAATTCCCGTGACTTGCTGTTAAGGGCTTTGATATTTCATATTTACTAAACTTACAAACTTTTTTTATTTACCTTCTTGGTTATAGCCTCTGGTATTTGCAGATACCCCTCAGAAATCTTTCAAGGTACAAAAATAGAGAGGTTTTCGTTTTATACTGGCAGAAAAACTTTGTGACGCTAAATTTCCTGAAACCCAGATTTTGAACCCAGATACCACCAGTCCTATAAAACACAAAACTAGACCTGTTCAGTGGTGTGACCGGCAATAAAAAAATAATTATTATATTTTTAAGACCATTTGCAACTTAACATTAAACTCTGGTGATTGATTAAAATCGCACACATTCTAGATTTCCTCCCGTAATGCTTTGCAAAAGGCTTCCATCCAGCATCCTTAATAGTGCAAATTTCAGTATTAGGAGTCCATCTGCCAAAGAAAGGGTGGTCCCTGCACAGCAGATACGTACTGGATGGGTGCAATCAAGGAAATGGTTGATTTGAAATACAATAAGAGGAAAGAATCCCTATGTGAGGAGCTAGAGTGCATCACAAAGGGATTCTTTCCTCTTATCGTAGTCCATCTGGCCAAAACTATTTCAGGAAATCATCATAAACTGTGCTTTATCAAAGATACTCAAAAACTAAAGCCCAGGGTCATCAATCCACAACCCACCTGGGATCTTAATTTGATCTTAATCAGCTAACAGCTTTTGAACCACCACAGGAAGGTCTCTATTAAAATAGTGACTTTAAAGATTGTCTTTTTTTACATACAATAAAACAGCAAGAAGAGTATTCAAGCTTCACGCCATCATGTCGTCCGTCCTACTTTAACATGCATACGAATGACATTGAGTTGACCATCATACCTCAATTAAGGTCCAACATAATCTCTAATTTTTATTGAAATCAGGAAAATATTGTTCGTTCATTTTGTCCTAAGAATCAAATGCATGGAAAACGCTTACATATTTGGATATGGTGCTTTCCCTAACATTACAGTATACATACAGAAGACTAAACCATTCAGTGTCAGATTGGTTATTCTCAGGCCAGAAGGAGGGCCAGGCTAGGTTTGTATTTATCTGCCATAAAAAGAAACAGGGAGTGACTCGCACATTAAAATTAAAGCCTATTCAACATTCAAGTCCACAATGTAATCTGTCACTCTCTATCTTAATTGCTTTGATACATCAAACTCCATGTTTTGCTACCTTGAGTATGCAGAAGACCTTTTCTTGACAATATTTACTTTACCTCTAGTTCTCTATGGTAGCCGTGTGTTTTTTCCCTCCCTAATTTTAGGAGGATTAGTGCTGTGATTTCTTCTATTGTTCTGAAATTTATCCTAGCTTGTGCCTCAAAAGGGAACCTGCTGGAAAGTCATTTTCTTTAACTCAATGTAAAAGTAGTGGAATTATCTCTTTCAGTGCTGGCTAAAATGCAGGATTTAAGGAAAAAAAATATTGGGAAGAAAATGTCACTTTCATAAAGGAGAGTACCATTACAGCATGAATCTCAAATTATTTAGTAAATTGTTGGCGTTTTTAGGCTACATTGGAATACATACTATAGGACTATTGATCATAGTCCCTCTAGTCCAAATCTAGCTATGGAAATACTGTATCCTGGTGTCAATGTACTATCCGAGGGAAATCTGCTATATTGACATTTGTACCTATCAAAATGGTGCCTGTTTTTGATAACTACTTGTCAATTCCTTCTAATATTGAGGGAAAGTTAGGTAATAATCCCATGAAAAAAAAGTCCTCCTATAGAAGCACTCTGGGATATGGCAACAATAAAACCTAACATTTAATTAGATTTCATTAAAAAAAAATCTAGTGATAGTAAAATAGAAAAAGATATAGAGCATCAATCTGAGCTTGTAGGAACAAAGAAAAGAAAGAAGAAAAATACTATGACACCAGGCATGAGTGTCTCCGTCACAATCTGTCATAATTTGAAGTGAGAAAACCAGTGCTTCAAAGGTTAATTGTATACATATAAAGTTATGAACAGTCAGCAATAGGTCTCCATACAAAATATGAGAAATTTCTGTACCCCATAGCCAGGGAATAGGGAACTAGTACCTAGTGCTGTCAATGGCCAAAACACAATAATAAAGGTACAATATATGTCCCCACAATGAGCAAAGAATCATGAATAGAAAAACAGGATTGAGGTAACTCAGTGGGCGTCCATATGTTCTGTCTGTCCACGGAGTCCATAGCGCTGATCAAACAGCATGCAGATAAATGCGTAGGTGCGTTCTTTGTGTATCGAGAATAGGATCCAAAAAATATTTTTCTATTTTTACTAATGTGAAGCCTTCTAATAATTCTTTGGCAGTGCTCTGCCTTGTTCCTATTGTTACACTCTGTCATAAGACAAAATCTTTCCCTGATGCGTACAGTATCTGGTTTTGTATGTACTGTATATGTATGTGTATATATACATGAAAGTCAGACTGGGGGAGAATATCGGGTATGGTGCTGCTAGTGTCCGAAACTGACGTTTGCAGCCCCGTTCTCCAATGCAGTCATCTCGTGCGTTTTACTCCTAATGCATTTCCTCTGGGTTGGTTTTGGTAACGAAGACCGCCTATGGGACTACAGTTTTAGAAAATTAGGTGCATTTAATTTCAAATTTACATCCACCTCAAAATTGTGTTTTGTAGCCCCCTTCTTGAATTCAATTATCAGCTGTTCTCCTGTAGTTTTTTTTTTAAAGTCCTGCTGTCTTGTTTGCTCTTATGATTAGGTTTTGTATTGGAATACATTTTTTATGATATTTTTTTTGTTTATATAAATATCAACCCCAGACAACTTAAGAAAAAAAGATTATATGCCTATTTTGCTACCTCACGTTAATCTTTTTGCGGGTATTGCAGTCTAATCTACTTGTTGAATTCAGGGATCATCAATAATGTAATAAATGTTGACAAGTCTTGCTGCCATCCAACGAGGACTTGTTCTTGACATAAAAACCATTTAAAATTATGTTACCAATGTTTATTTTTTTACTGAGAGCTTGATTGGATATACATTTAATAAGCCAAAGGATACTTATGTGGTCTTGCCCAGACAATCTGTGCTGTGATATTGGTGGTAGCCGTATTAGTTTTTGGATTGAATAATTAACAATTAATCTGTAGGGGTCTGCCATGTAACTCTCCAGGAATAACATCAGTCTATATCTAGTTACAAAGAAGAATTGTTGCAGTCTTTGGAAGCTGCATTTTTCTTATGTATTGTGTGCATGAGTATGCATAACTTCAATATTTTATTAATTTACCACAGTCATTTTTTTACATTAAACCCATTTTCTTTTATATCCAATCTAGAATAAAATGCCAGCTTTTTTCCTTTTTATATACAAGTTTTGAAAATGTCTTTTTATGCTCAATAAGCATGATTATTTTTGTTGCAAGAGCAGTTTCTTTACCCTATAAAGTAATTCCTAATTCCACAATTTCTAATCTATCCAAGCACTGCCCTGACATTTCTGTTTTAATAGAGGCTTCTATAAATGTGAACGTTTGAAGAATTTTGTAAAGGACAGGTATAGCATTATTGCCACTCTGATGAATCGCAGGTACACTGAGTGACCCTTTGTCCTTCAGCCTGCTCACCAGTGTAAAATACCCTGAACAAAATAAAGTAGTGAAGTGCATGTTGATATTTTTTTCTCTCTGGACCTATACATATGAAAAACTTACTTTTTTGTTTGTCATTTTCAGTAAACCGTTCATTTGTTCAAGGAAATGATGAGACTTAAACTGCGTGGTTTATACATTAAACTGTGATAGCGTGCCGATCAGGGAACTATTGTGCGGAAGCTCCCTTTGAAGTAAATGGGAGTTTAAGCGCAATAGTGCTCTGATTGGTGCCATCACATTTTAGTGCATACCCCTCTTAGAGTATAATTTTCAAATGTAGCTTTTAGGAGCTATCAGAATATATGGAACAAGCATGTATAAGTAGATGTGCTTCCAAGCCATTTTTATTATGTTTGTTTTAAAACTTGATATGTTTTTTTTTGTGGGGTGTTTTTTTCCCCCACTTCCCTTGTAAAGCGGAATGAGGGGTACATGAAGAGGGAAAGAACAAGAACTATGTTCTTATTTTATGTATAATGGTAGAAGTTGTGATCGCAGGTGTTGCAAATGATTTATGTACAGTACTGTATTACAATTTTTTTTTTAAATGATGGTAAAATGAAGCTTTGTTACACCTTGATTACTAAATTGAAACATCCAATTTTTTTTTTAAATATATAAATTGTTTCAGAAAGTAAGATGCAGGGTAGATTATGGGGTAAGTACTGTAGTAATAATAATAATGTTTTGTAATTGAATCTTTTTTGTGTTAGTGGAACCTTCAGATGAATTGGCTGTACCTGTGTGCTAGCATTTATCAGATATTATCCCAAGGTTCCGCGTAATCCACGTGTAACCCCCTTTCCCTACGCCTATGGGAAACCGTGGGCAATTACGGGTGCTGCCTGTGTGCTCACATGAGGTCTGGGCCTCCGCTTCTTGAAGCCTGTGGTGATCCCTCTCTCTGTCTCTTAGTGCAGCGTCTCCACCTATGAAGATCCCAGCATAGGCGAGATTTGCTTCTCATTGGAACCAATACAATAGCAATAATACTACCACAACTAATGTATCATATAACTCGTATTTACTATAACAGCATATAATAGTAGATCACACCAATACAATATAATAGTAAAAGGCAGTAGCCCACATCCTGAGTGGTTGCCCCAAAGTGCTGAGGGTGCCGTCGCACCAATAATCCCAGGTGTCTGCACTAGCAATCCCACCTAAGTGTGAGGTAGTGCTAACCCCTCTTGTCATGTGTAGGTGTACGTTGGTACCTTCCTGGTCACAGGCCAGACCAGGGAATATTGAGATGACCTTAGGCCGAGTACCTGCTGGCAATGACTATGCTTGGCACGGTTACCTCTTTGAATCATCTTCATCCCGTCCACGCAGGGCGCTTGGGGAGACAACGGAAAGAGTCTTTCGAGTGCAGAGCAGGGTCACATGACCCTCCTCTGACCAATGGGGAGAGGGAGGCAGTGTTGGCTGACCGGATATAGGTGGAAGTGGGGGGGCTGAAGGGGGGAGGGGAGGGAGGAGGTAGAAGGGGACAGAGCACAGGGGGGCGGGAGAGAGTGCGTAGCGGGGGCAGGAGAGAGCACGGGGGAGGAGAGAGAAAAGGGGAGAAAGTACAAGAGGGGGGCGGGAGATTGAGAGCGCGGGGGGGGTGGGGCGGGGTAGAGAGCGCGGGGTGGGGCCGGGTAGAGAGCGCAGGGGGGACGGGGCGGGTAGGGCTAGAAGCGCAAGGGGGGGTGGGCGGGTAAGAGCGGGGGGGTGGGGCGGTAGAGAGCTTAGCAGGTGCGGGAGTAGAGAGCGCGGGGTGGGGCCGGAGCGCGGGGGGGGGGCGGGTAGGTGGGGTTGGCACTTGGTAAGAGCGCAGGTGGGGGCGGCGGAGCCAGGGGGTGCGTGGGGGGCGCCGGTTGCTGTAGAGGATGGTTTGTGGGTAGAGAGCGCGGGGGCTGGGCGGGGAAGAAGGCGGGGTGGGGCGGGATAGATAGCGCAGGGGGGGCGGGATAGAGAGCGCAGGGGGGCGGGTAAGAGAGCGCAGGGGGCAGGATAGTGAGCGCAGGGAGTGGCGGGGCGGGAGAGAGCGCAGGGCGGCGGGATAGAGAGCGTGGGGGGAGGGGGGGGGATAGAGAGTGAAGGAGGGTGGGAGAGCGCAGGGGGGTGGGGTGGGAGAGCACAGGGGTGGGACAGAGAGAAAGGGGGGTGGGACAGAGGAGGCGGGAGAGAGCGCAGGGTGAGGGAAGGGGGGAGAACATGTCTGGGAGGAAGAGAGCATGGGTGGGGAGGGGAAGGAGGGGCAGAGAGAAAATGGACACCCCCCCGATCCAGCCAATGCCACGCCCCCGATCCAGCCAATGCCACGCCCCCGATCCAGCCAATGCCACGCCCCCGATCCAGCCAATGCCACGCCCCCGATCCAGCCAATGCCCGCACCCCCGCACCGCCAATGCACGCCCCCGATCCAGCAATGGCACGCCCCCGATCAAGCAATGCCACGCCCCGATCCAGCAATCCAGCCCACCGATGCCAGCCCAATGCCACGCCCCCGATCCAGCCAATGCACGCCCCCGAGATCCAGCCAGCTCGCCACGCCCCCGATCCAGCCAGTGCCACGCTCCCGATCCAGCCAATGCCACGCCCCCGATCCAGCAATGCCACGTCCATGCCGCTCCGATCCAGCCAATGCCACGCCCCCAGTCCAGCTAATGCCACGCCCCGATCCAGACAATGCCACGCCCCCGATCCAGCCAATGCCACGATACATCCCCTCCCGTAACAGCCACGTCCCCTCCCGTAACAGCCACATCCCCTCCCGTAACAGCCACGTCCCCTTAATAGCCACGCCCCCCTCCTGCTCTAAAATGATTGCAGGTCAGCCGATTGCTCATGCTTGAAGAGCTGGTGACGTCACCACTCTCAAGCATGAGCGAGCTCAGCGGCAGCGTGGCCACAACCTTATTCAGGAAGCGGTCTGTGGTGAATCTCCAGCCGGAGGGTTCCACCTCTGTGCTGCCACGTGCAGCTCTTGTCCAAGGCCGCAGTCCACCGCGTGGGCTGCTACAGGTCTTATGGGAGGACCTTATCTGGGGCCTTCCCTACAATACTCCACTGTGGGGATTGGGGCCTTGGGGCAGAATTCTGGCCTAATCCAGGGGCTTACTGGCTCTTGACGTGTTCGTCCTCTGCCGGCTCCTGCAAGACTGCCTCATGGTTCTGGCCCCGCAGAGGATATCAGGAGTCTCTAATGGGCACTTTCTCCTGATTCGTTAAAACTGCCCATGTGACACACCCAAGGCTTCTGAGAAATGTAGTCCCGCCACCACTCTTCTGATCAGTCCCCTGCATCGGAGGCAAGGTAGGGGACCCTGCTACACACGTACAACCTCTGACCCTTTTATTCTCCAACATCTCCTCCTAATTTTTTCGGGGATTTTTTCCGAATGCCACGCACTTCACCGCACTTCACCACGTTCATGCCGCATTCATACCGCATTCATGTTGCTTTCATGCTGGCGTCACCCGCGGTTGATGTGTTTATTGATGTGTTTATTGATAATGGTTCGGATTTAATTGGTATGCACAGTAATCTTCAGCTATGTAGCTCCCTTCCCAAAGAGGATTACACGCAGGCGCAGAGAGGTGATGCACGGCTAGGGACGATTAAAAGCACAATGACAAGCTTTAGAAACGGAATGGTTCTGGAGAGGTGTCGATAAGAGGTTGTAATCCTTGAGCGAGCCCTGTGTGTGTCTGCGGGGGGAGGGGGCTAAAGCTGCATGAAGGATTAGCTGTATTGTAGTTCAAAGACATGACATATTTTCAACAGGCAGGTCATCATAATAATTTGATCCCCACACCCCCAAATACATAAAAACCACACAAATCAACCATGTGCAGTCAAACGCACAGTGTCGCAGTCAAAAGCTACAGCACAGATTGGATATCGTAATATCAAGATGGTTTAGGCAGACTTGTGGAGAAAATAAAAAAATGACGAGAATTTTTTTTTTTTTTTTTTTTTGGTCACTCACTCTTGAACTTTGCAAGCAGTGGTGAAGTTATAGACGCATGTGCAGTAATCATCAGCTAGCAAGCAGGAATGTGATTGAAACCAGAAAGACACACATTCAAAAGAATGGCGTGGGAGAGGTGTACTGTGCAGTATTTCAACTTATCTTATCTACCGTAGTGTGTGTGCGGGGGCGAGCGAGGGGAGAGCGCTGTATATGCCGAAATGTGACAATGTGTTCAAATGAGACATACAGCACTGCACATGCATGTATAAATATGCAAATTTACAATTACTGCGCGCGCACATGCAGACTGTCTACTGTAGGTTGAACTGCTAAAGTATTAGACAACAGCTCGCGAACGCCTGCCTGAGTTTTTAGACGGTATTGCAGACAGCGCTAATAAAATGCTAATATTACGAGCGCTAAAATACCTGAACATTTCCGTAAAAAAAAAAATACTGCATCTGCCCGCGGTTATCAGAGTTGCGCCGATACGGCCGCATTAGGATAAAGGCGGCCGCAGCTGTAAAACATATAAAAGAGTAATGGACTGTCTTCCAATGACTGAACTCTGAACCTTGTTAATGGTAGTTGACTAAACGATTTAGACTTTACCGTCTCATTTTGGCACAGGAACGTGCTGAATACCTCTTACATTAATTTCTTCACCAGTGTACCCTATATCTTGGTCCAAATCCAATGCTTCAGTCATTACATATTGGTTAACCGGTTCATAATTAATTATTGATACTAGATTGATATGTTTTTTATCATACAAATATCTTTCAGATTTGAATGGAATAGTTTAGAAAGAAAATCAAACATTTCTTACAAAGTACTAAATTTCCATTTTTTTATTAAAATATGGCTTCTCTGCATTTATTTTAGGTAAATCATTAATTCATGAAATACTGTACAAGCATAAAATATACTACTGTCAAATGATTGAAGGGAGAGGGCAGAAATTCTAACTAACCTGCGTGTTGTTGTGGGCAGAGGATTCTCCCGTTTGGCGTCCATGCACGCTTCCGCATGCTGGGCGCATCAGTGGTGTACTGGCTGTTGAGCAATCAGTTTCTCATCTCCTTCTCCCGTGTGCTGCGAGTGGACGTCCGGGGACCCGGTACGCTGCGCCCCTTCTGTAGACCATCTTTGGACTTGTCAAACTCTCACCTGGGACTGTGAGAAATTTGCTTTTAATTATATCTCATGTGAGTTACTATATGTGTTTGTGTGTCTTAAATACACCTGTTTTTCCATTCATTGCGGTGCACTGTGCATCTTTTTTCATTTTGTCCAAGATCTTCACGGATCACCCAGAGGGTGAACGGAGCGCCTTCAGAGGCATCAGCAACAAGGAAGTGGATATTTATTTGAAATAACTCTTGAATTTGAACAGTCTGCGCGATTGTCTTATTTCTTTGTTGGTTAAATTTAGACAACAGATACTTATACTATATTTGTATTTGCATTATTTTGATACAGAGGAAGGCAAACAAAAACCCCCAGTGAAATATCATCCAATGATGTCTCATCAGGGGAGAAAAATTAATGCTGGACTCCAGTAATAGCAATCAGATTTCACCCTGGATCAACATGGTGTGTGCAATGAGGATTTGAATAAGCATTTATTTGTAATTGCTTTTTATATTGAACATGGTAAATTGTATTTTGGATATGTTTGGCATAATCACTAATGGGCCCCTCTCAATGGACTTTTCCTCCAATCATGGTTTAATTTACTGTTTCATGGCTTATTGAATAGGCCCCTAATTGTGCAGTTTTTTTTTACTGCATTTACGATCTTTTGTAGCCTGTTCTTTGATATTGTTCCCCCTATGTGATGACTTTATTTAGAAGACCACAGCATAATCTTTGTTTCTTCGCACTGTGAAGTGTATATAACCGTGCAAAAACAAATGTAAAAACAAGACTTGTATACTGTACAATAGTTCCACGTCGTAGAAATAATTATATTTTAATTCAAATACAAGGTATGGTGGAGACACTAGATGGTGCAGTGAAGATACCATGACTTGTCATTGAATGACTTGCTGTAAACTTATTTTCTCATGACATTGGGGGTATACAGTATTAGTACAAGCAAGACGAATGAAGGGGGGGGCGGTGCAAGAACAATATTTTCAGTGATGCTTTAGTTGGAGAGAGTTGGGGTATGAGATTTAGTGTGTAATGTCCTGGTACATTTTAATTGTAGGTGCCCATCTATAATTAGCTTGTGTGGAGCAGGCAGACAGCTTTTTACGGTGGTTGGGGCAAATCTGGTGAAGTAACACATTTCAGGGATGTGGAAAGTCATGGCTTGGTGCTTTGATAATGTAAATTGTAGGGCTTTGTACATTTACCCTTCTGAGTGCCCCATGGCACAGCCAACATATCATGGGGTCTGGCACTCCAGCGGCTGTAGGCTTTTCTAGCTAATTTTCTAGGGGAGATAGTGTTCTGTGCTCATGTGGCGCAGAGAACGCGATCTGGCACTCGGGAAAATGGAAGGTCAGGATTCTGTCTCTGTAATTGGTGAAGACAGGTCACGAGATCTTACTTTACAAGGGAAGAAAGCTGCAGTGATTGCAAAGTTGTAGACATACACCTACAAGATATAGTCCTCAAATCGTACTTTTGATATTTCTCCATAACGTAAGGGAGCTTTTGATGTTTTTAAAAGTTTGTTAATAATTTTGGTTGGACTAAAATTTCTAACACCACTTCCACTGTCACGTATGACACACCTGTGAGCACGTGACCTGTATGCGGGAAAAGGATTGAAACACAGCTAACTAGGTGACCCACTTTTCACCTTCCGTAACAGTCCCTCAAATGAGTAATGTCTCTCCTCAATCCGTCCAAATATACCATCTGTCGTGAACAGCACACTTGTGAGCACGTTACTTAGATATGCAACCAGGTTTAATACACACGACTACTCTCACCAACTCGCCTTTCTCCTGCGCAAAGGTACTTTCTATTGGTTAATATTTACCCCTTACTCAATTGCAATCACATCTATCCGCTACCACCACCAAAGGTAAAAATATTAGAAAAATACAGAGACTCTGGTCTCTGTTTTTTTTACCGAAAAAGTATACACTTAACTTATGCATCTGTTGTAGCAAAAGATATCTGAAAATGTAAATACGCTTTACAAAGCGTGCAACAGTTAATTCAGAGCCCAAAGCATCAGTTAATAAAGTTTGGCTTTAAGATACAAAAATACAGTGCTTAGATGACATAAAAAGATTAATACAAGACCATATTTACAATAAATGCAGAACAGTTTCTTAAAATAAAAGGATAAAACAGAAGTAGAAATTCCTATACTTTACCATGTTATAGTCTTTTCCCAGAGAGGTCACTGGCGTAACAAAGACGAGAACTCGCGTGTCTGATCCCAAAACACACCTTGTTGAATTCTAACTTTAATAACTTCTTGCTAAACCTTACATTGTTGTCCCATTGAAGCAACATGAGTCTACCCCTGTCGTAAATCAGCTCGGGCTGGCATTTATGGTGTAAGCCAGGTGTCAGCACAGGTGGCTCAATCAGTGACTGAGCCACTGGTGTAAGCACAAAAAAAAAACTCCTCTAAAAAGGTGTTTTTAGTCTGACTAAATATATGAAAGATGTTGCATCAATTGATTTAGGCAAGGTTGCTGAATGTAACAATACTAATTTTGACTGGCTTAGCCCTAAATTTGAACGACAACCAGATGTCTGCCTCCGAAACATTGTGTTTGGCTTTATTGCATTTGTCTTGTTGATACTATTACAAATATCTAAATGGTATACTTGCAGAATTGGTATCGGGTCCAGGATTCCATCTTTTTGAACGGTAGGGTTGCTCACGCCCCGTAGCTCTCTGTAAAACCCTTCCAGGATTGATTTGAAAGTACAGCTCAACCCCGTTATAGCGCAATTTGCTACAACGCGAATCGCTTATAACGCGGTCTGAGCTTGGCTCCTGATTTAAAAACATCTCCAAGTTTTTTTTTATTTTTTAAATAACATTCAAAGCTCTGACAAAGCGCTTCGGCGTGAAACGCGTCAGAGGATCCGCCAGAACTCCACTACTATGCTCCAATAAATCTTCTTAGTCACATTTTCAGCCTTTGCATTTTTCATCGCGGCGGTGCACCGTTTCTTTCTCCTGTGGGAGGAGTATCGTCGTGTGCAGTGTTGCTTCCGGTAGCACGCCGGGTTGCTGAACTAGCTGAGCAGTATAGACACCGCCGGATACAGACCACCCTCCAGGACAGAAGAGTTGCCTGGTGGACTGCAGTGTGCATGTTCGACAGAGGATTACATTATCCATGGGCTCGGCTGCATTTCCTTCATTAACCGTGAGTCACTCCCATTTTTTCAATATCTCTAGTGCTCTGGTGAGAGCCAATTGTTAGGAGAGACTATTCACTTTCACTGGTTACATTGAAGAATAGCCGTTGCCCTATTCATACACAAGCATAACTTCGCAACCTTGTTGACTTTTGAGCGCCGGATTGGTGAACTTTTCAGTTTACTTTATAACCATAAACATTCAATGCTTTATTGCTAACGGACACACACCTCCCCCCTACACTAATAAGTTTAGCATACCATGCAGGAATCGAACTCATGACCCTTCATATACTAGTTGCGATTCTTTACCTGCTACACCATAGGATTGGTGTGATGTCATTACCATATACATATCGGTGCAGTCTGTACTGTTCCGCAGGTTTAAAATAAAAGTTAATAACATTAAATCTGGGATTAGTATTGAAATAATTAGGTATGACAGCACAGATGCAGTCCTCCAATTGGGCCGTGCCTCCAGGGACGCTGCGAGGGCAGTTGGTTGCCCGCGGGGGAATTTGAACTGTCATACGCAATGGCTTTTAAAAAGCTGGGCAAATTACGCAACACGACTCGTGCGTGGGGTGCGGGTTTTCCATGCTGGAGCCGCGAGGAGGGCATGTCAGAAAGGAGAATTTCATTTGTACTTGCCTAGTATTGCACATATTACTTGCCTTATTCCATATAACAGTAATGCTTGACAAGATGCATGTGCATGATATGACGGCAAACAATGTACTTGGTAGTGCCAAGCAGATGTTTTGAGGGAAGAAAAAGATAATGCTACTAAACTTGAACTTTGGAACATCTTAACAGAAAATTTTCTACCATGTTTATATAAAGCACAGTAGAAAACTTTTTAGATTAAATTATCCGGTTGAGCCATAGGTGACAAACGAAAATGCATTACAGTACTTGTTAAACTATGCAGTGACATTTAAATTAAAATGGTTTCTCCTCTTCACTCTGGAGTCCCACAAGGCTCTGTCTTTGGCCTTCTGCTCTTCTCACTCTATACCTGGTCTCTTGGTGAACTAATACAAGCATCTGTCTTTTAGTATCATCTATATGCCAATGACACACACATTTATCCCTCCTTCCCTGAACTATCCCCCTGTCTCTCTTGTCCCGTGTCTCTGCAATTTCCTCCCAGATGTATCGCTGTTACCTAAAGCTTAACATATACAGGCATACCCAACATTAACGTACGCAATGGGACTGGAGCATGTATGTAAAGCGAAAATGTACTTAAAGTGAAGCCCTGCCTTTTCCCCACTTATCGATGCATGTACTGTACTGCAATCGTCATACACGTGCATAACTGATGTAAATTACGCTTTTGTAACAGGCTCTAGAGTCTCCCCGCTTGTGCACAGCTTTGGCACAGGTATTGCTGTTCAGGACGTGCTGACAGGCGCATGCGCGAGCTGCCGTTTGCCTATTGGGCGACATGTACTTACTCGCGAGTGTACTTAAAGTGAGTGTCCTTAAACCGGGGTATGCCTGTATAAAACAGAACTAATATTCTTTCCCCTTTCCACTGCAACCACTACACCCACACTCCCTCACTGTCAATAACACCACAATCTCATCACCACCTCAAGCCTGCTGTCTAGGAGTGATCTTTTATCTTTTTTCCATTGCTCCTGCCGTCTCCACCTACGAAATACTGCCAAGATGCACCCTTTTCACACTCTTGATGCAACTGAAATCCCACCTTCTTTAGTTGGCATTCCCATGTCTGCCTATGCCGACTCCAATTCATCCAGAATGCTGCTGCTAAACTTATCTACCTCACCCACCACCCCACTTCTGCTGCTCCACTACGTATATCCCAACACTGGCTTCCCATAGACTCTAGAATTAAATTTAAACCCTAGTAATGACTTTCAAAGGTTTCAACTCGTGAACAAATACATACTTACATACCCCTTACGTTCTGACCATGACATCCATCTCTCCTGCTACCTTATTACTTCCTCTCACTCCTGTGCTGCCTCTTCACTCTGGAATTACCTACCACGTACTGTACCATCAGACTTCCCCAACCCCCAATATCCAATCCCATTGGGACCAGCTGTGCTGCTGGAACATTCTCCTTCCCCTAAACCTTGGTGCAATCAGCTGTTGGGCTGGGCCATATTCCAACCTGAGATCCCACAATGACCAGTCGCCTTAACTTCTTGTTTCAACATTGTCCCTCATTTCCTCTAAATTGTAAACTCTCACGAGCAGGGTCCTCACTTGTAGGCAATTGTTTTTGTTGTTGTAATATACTTAACTGTGTACCCCACTATAACGCACTGCGGAACATTTTGGCGCTTTACAAATAAATAATAATGGGGTATGGCGTTAATATATTCATTGTAGTGTAAGCAATGAGTGGTCCCACATAGAACCAAACTGAAAATAATGGCTGAGATGGGTTTAGTGGAGGAATTTATGAAATTAATGTATGTTCTAAACAATGCTAAAATACAACTCGCCTTAAAGATCATCTATATTCATAAGAAGTTTATTGTCGGTTAGTAAATAGCTTATGGTGCCTTACAGTTTAACATACAAGCCAAAATCTTGAGAACTATTTTTTTTTTTTAACATAAAAGAATACATATTATTGAGTTTGGATGATTTTATTTACTTCAGGGACCCCAAGTTATGATTAATTTTAATATTAACCTTTTTCAGATTGGTTATACATTACATATTAGACACAATCTAAGGTAATTTGCCTCACATTATAGTGAATTATGCATTGGACAACTCCAAAATGTTAATTCATAATCTTCCCCTTGCATTGATGGAGTAAAACTTGAAGTTGCCAACTATTCTGCCCTACGAAAGGTAATTAAAAGTATCTCCACTGGAGAGAGAAATCCCTCATAAATGAGCATTATATTTTATTCCCAGGAACGTTTGGATTATATGGCAATCATTTGGTCTCCTTAAACTTGTGTTCAATTACTGAAAAGTTATAGAGCCGACTCTAATAAGCCAAGTTAATTTACATGCACTTGTCAATAAGGCTTTAAAATTGAAACGGCTCTGACAAAGCTGATCACGTGTCGAATAATCCTGTGGCTCGCGGACTGCACTAACTGTAGATGTGCACAGAATGAATGTGTGAAATCTGTGCAATTAAGTCATTTAGCTGCTAGCCTATTCAAGATAGAAAATAAGTTATCAGCAATAAAATTGTTGCAGTGACTAAGATCTACAGTAATTTGATTTCTGTTTAATTATGTGAAAGGAAATTGCCATGCTGTCCATTTTTCGAGGGCTGCCAAAAATGCTAAACGCTTAATTAAGGAAAAATGTTTGGATGAGTGATTGATTTCTAGTGGATTAATCATTATCAAGTGCTCTGTAGTAAGAATAAAAATGGAAATGAACTTGCTTAGCTACAGTGTGTCAGATATAGCATTGCAGGCCTAACATGCAAATAAGACAACTGATCTAACCAGCGGTTACCTGAAGGGTGTTTACCTTTTAGCACAGCAATCCACATTGGATGTCATTTTTGGATATCATTTAATTGTATAGGGAAGGATCACTTGTTGGTATATTTGAGATTTTTGTATATTACTTGTGTCGGTGTGAAGCACAAATAGAGCTACAGCAAGTATTAACTCTGCCCTCTTTCGTATGCAGATGTGACCTGCTTTATGCAAGCATGACCTATTGTACATGCATTGAATTTGAAGCACAGTTTGCAATATGTTTTTTATAATGTGGGCAATGACACGGATCACATAAGTGTATTATATTTGGTCCCTAATCCATTCCTTCCACTAAAGCAGTTAAATAATTATGATTTTCAACATGTAGTTACATAGTAGATGAGGTTGAAAAAAAGACACGTCCATCGAGTTCAAGCTATGCTAAATTTAGACGACCAATACTTATCCTATATTTGTATTTACAGTATTTTGATCCAGAGAAAAACATGTGGTTGTGCAAGAAGGAAAATGTACAAGTTATACTGCTGAAGAGGCCCACCAACATATTTTGTCAGAGAAGCAGCATAGGCTGTAGAAAAAAAGAAATGATCCTCCAGCGCGTAGACTCAAGTTGTCATCCCAGGCATGTAAGATAAGAAAACAAAAACTCAATGGTATAATAAAAGTATGACCAGATGTATACAGTACACTAGATTTAAATAGCACACATTTACATGTGACTAGATCCTATTGGAGTACAGCAGTGTATACACTTCACATCATCCAGTAAGAAATATCTTGGAAAAGGGACATGGCATAATAAAATCTAATAACAATAGATAATTAAAACAGGATGCACTCACAAACAGCTAATTCACATGGGCATGTGTGAATGGCTGTCCAGCATTGTCTTTGTCCACCTCGATCCAGCCCTTCCACATCTCCCACTTCTCCTCTGGTAATGTGGAGTCTGCGTGGTTTCCGTTTCAGCCGTTCTTGTACCCTTCAGTCTCGGTATAGCAGTCCTCGTGGTTCCCTGGCTTGCACACAGCCTGGACGGAGCCTTCAGATACCACTCCTTCCTGGGATCCAGTCTGCGCATGCGCACAGACGTCTATGGAGGTCTGCGGCTGATTGGATGGTTGCTGCCTTAGTGGACGATGGTGGCTTGCAGTGCTCAAAGTTCATCAAACGTGTTTCACTAAAAGCATCATCAGTGATGTAGCTTATATAGTACTCTGAATTAGTGCTCACACTATGCAGCTGTCAGGTATAGGCTGGTCTAACTGACAGCACTGTAGAGCTGTGGTGCTCAACTCCAGTCCTCGTGACCTGACAACAGGTCAGGTTTTCAGGATATCCCTGCTTCAGCACAAGTGGTTCAGTCAGTGCCTCAGTCAATGACTGCATCATCTGTGCTAAACAGGGATATCCTGAACCTGACCAGTTGGAGGGGTGTGGGTCCTTCAGGACTGGAGTTGAGCAAACTGGGGTGCGCAAGATTTTTGGGTGGGAGGGGGGTTGCTTCCGGTGACTGTCGGCATGGACGACACATTTCCATACCAACGCGGCCTCAAATGACGCTGTGGGGTCATGTGATGTGTTGTCGCATGACCCCGGGAGTCATTTGACACTTCAGACTAAGTAAGGGGGGAGCAAGCAGTGGGGGGAGAGCAGGCAGGGGTGCTCTAGAGAACCGCATCATTTCTCATCATCATTTCTGGTTATTGTGATGTACTATGTCACGTACGGCACCCCTATGAGCCCATGACCTGTATATGGGACAAGAGTTAATACTCACGGCTAGCTAGCTGATCCACTTTTCTCCACGCATGGACCCTTCAAATTAATAATATTTCCTCTCAATCCATCCCAATATACCATCTGTCATGAACAGAACACCTGTGAGCACATGACTTGTATATGCAACCAGTGATAATACACACAGCAAACTCGCTGCCTCCCCTTTCTCCTTTACAAGGTACTTAAAATAAGTTAATATTTACCCTTACTGTGTTACAATATGTATCTTTAATCCACCGCCAAAGGAATTATGAAATGTCCGTACAAAGCCGCCGGTCTCTGTTTAGTAAGAAAGCTATGCACTTAGCACACAAAAATCTGTTGATGCAAAATGTGTCTGAAAATGTCATTTACGCTCTACAAAGCGTGGAACTGTTTAATCAGAGCCCAAAGTATTACTCATCAAAGTTTAACTTTAATATATAAAACGTGCTGTGCTTACATTACAGAAAAAGATTATTACAAGAACATATAGTTTCATCAAAATAATAAAGATAAACAATGAATCTAACTTACAGTACGTTTGTCTAAAATGAATCAGATCTTTTCGCAAAAGGTTACGAGTGAAATTTGAGATATCACGTGTTCCAGCGTGGACACTGCCTTAGTTGAAATTCAACTCATTACTAAAAAGTAGGGCTTTATATTCTAAATTAACTTAATTGGGAACAACAAGCCCATTCCTCTTATCAATCACGAATGACCGTTTTACAACTTAAAAAAAAAAAAATATGATGATCCCCAAAGAATGTCTTTCAAGGTATATTTAAAAGGGTCCTGTTTATTCTCGAATCAGGGAAGCCATATTTCAATCCCTCCACTTATAAAACCAAATGTTGACTCCAGCTATCATTATCACTTTGCTTTGACAGGCCATAAAATCAATTCTTGTATTTTAAAAACAATTTGTAACCTACGTTAACCTCGCGTGTAAGAAAAGAATGGATGGAACAGGCTAAATGACAGATCTGATAGTAAAAGTTATTGCAATCAGTTAATAGGTGGTAGTTAATAACCCCTTAAGGCTACTGCTTCATAGGAGAACTTTCCAGTCTCCCACGTGTGTGTGGTCAGTGATCTATGGAAGAGAAGTGCACACAAAGAAGCCTCTATGGTGTATCAGGCTGTGTTTAAACAGAAAGCTACCTTGCTGCGTGTTCGCACTTGTGAGCCTCTGTCTGCTGGGCGATGTCTGTTCATCCCCAGCAGACAGAATGACCCGATCGGAGTGGGGATTTAAAAACAAAACCCCCAAAAAACGTGTTTTTGATTGGCTTGTGAACTACAAGTGATGCGGCTGCCGTATGAAATTGCAACTTCAGTTGTCTCCTTGAAGTGCAGCGGCGTCAACGCTTTACTTCGCCGCCGTGTGTCATTTTCTGTTTGAAATCTCACAGACACACACCCACCAAAGAGCATGAGTGGTGAAAGTGCGCACGCACGGCGCATCGCATTCTGTTTGAACGCAGCCTTATCCTTTATTGGAGTTAAAATCTCTAGAAGTGACAAGTAATGCTTGTGCAATTAAAAAAGTGTTTAAAGCTTATCTGTAGTGGTAGTCTCAAGGGAGCCCCTGCATGCTGGTGTCTTTAGCTGGCAACACTGCCTCCAGAAGCTGTCTTTAGCTGGTAAATAGAAATAAACCGTGCGCAACTACTTAACCTCTAGAAATATCAGTAAAGTGCAATACCTATACCCTTTTTATTTGTGAAGCCCAAAATCAGGGTCACAACAAACCACAGTGAAATTCAAAATAAAATAAATTACACAACCGTGTGTTCAGTGAAGATGGCGTCTGCTGCTATAATAATAGGGGGTGGCTCAGCACCCCCTAACACACTACAGAAATGGAAACAAAAAACAGCGCACAACGCAAATAGTGAAGTAGGTAATACAAGTGTGTATTGAATAAAACTATATATAAACTGCGTACATCAAGTATGATTTATGTAAGCATTGGGTGTGTATTCACACTGGTTACCACTCAATGTTGTTGGTGTGGAATTGGTGTAGTCTCAGCGGGCACTCTCAGCAGCAGCTGTATACCAGGACTCTGGCTAGGATATCCCTCTCATGCTGACGTCATCTCCGTAGGGATTCGCCCTTCAAGACAGCTATGCTCCGTTCCTGATGGTAGCCTCCGGAGGTACTCCAAGGGGTTTGGTAGTGTCCACAAGTGGCTGTTAGGGCTCCCTGTTCGAAACCGCCACACAAATTGGAAAGTCTGTTTGTTGCAGGCTTCACCGCGGCTCGACACAGTGCTGCTTCGTTCAGGGAAGCCACGTGATGACGTCACTGTGTCCGCGACCCTTCGATCCGTCGGCAAGAATGTAAACAGTCTTTCACAGGATAAACGTTCCACACAGTGTTGTAGATAATAAAATCAATACTCTTTCCCCTCACTCTCTTGTTGAGAGCTCTGCACAAGAGAGTGAGGGGAAAGAGTATTGATTTTATTATCTACAACACTGTGTGGAACGTTTATCCTGTGAAAGACTGTTTACATTCTTGCCGACGGATCGAAGGGTCGCGGACACAGTGACGTCATCACGTGGCTTCCCTGAACGAAGCAGCACTGTGTCGAGCCGCGGTGAAGCCTGCAACAAACAGACTTTCCAATTTGTGTGGCGGTTTCGAACAGGGAGCCCTAACAGCCACTTGTGGACACTACCAAACCCCTTGGAGTACCTCCGGAGGCTACCATCAGGAACGGAGCATAGCTGTCTTGAAGGGCGAATCCCTACGGAGATGACGTCAGCATGAGAGGGATATCCTAGCCAGAGTCCTGGTATACAGCTGCTGCTGAGAGTGCCCGCTGAGACTACACCAATTCCACACCAACAACATCGAGTGGTAACCAGTGTGAATACACACTCAATGCTTACTTAAATCATACTTGATGTACGCAGTTTATATATAGTTTTATTCAATACACACTTGTATTACCTACTTCACCATTTGCGTTGTGCGCTGTTTTTTGTTTCCATTTCTTTAGCTGGTAACACTGCCTCTAGAAGCTGTCTTTAGCTGGTAACACTGCCTCCAGAAGCTGTCTTTAGCTGGTAACACTGCCTCCAGAAGCTGTCTTTAGCTGTTAACACTGCCTCCAGAAGCTGTCTTTAGCTGGTAACACTGCCTCCAGAAGCTGTCTTTAGCTGGTAACACTGCCTCCAGAAGCTGTCTTTAGCTGGTAACACTGCCTCCAGGAGCGGTCAGTAGCTGAGTATAACTTTGTACAAACAGTTTTTGGTTGATATGGCTGCCGGTGGCTCAGACACCACACGTTGTCTCTCCTTTCTCTTCACATTCGTTCCTATAATAGGTCAGATGACTGCACGCTCTGTTCCTATGCGTTTCGTAAATGGTACCCTTACTTCCTCAGGGTTGCTAACAGATTGCTTAAAATATTTAATAATTTCTGACATATTCATAACACCCTGTAATGGAAAATGCTTGTATATTATTACAGGCTACTTGTGGCATAAAATCAAACATGTGTTTTCTCCTAGGGCAATAGGTAGAAAGCAGTGTGTCTCCTGAGCTGAACCGCATTAATTTCAGCACTAGGGACCTTTTACTACCTGAGATTCTTATCTCTGTAGCTCATGCCGGTAGCAGCCCCAGCTGGGCACACATCCCCCACAGCAATGGAGCCAGTGGGAAGCCGTGACATCTGTCGTGGCTTCCTATTGGCCTGCTTGCCAAGGAACATTTAGTAATCAGGAAGTAACCAGCATGAGCTTCTCCCGTACGTATCTTGGGAAACAGGGGTCTCCACAGCTCAAATTAATTGACTTCAGCTCAGGAAGACCCCTTGCTTCATACCTATATTAAAAATGTAATTGAAAATATCAAGAAATGCTCTTTTTAAATATGTACAGTTGCAACGGTAGATTAGAAATTTGTCCCATTGTGCATCAAAATTCATGTGGAAAAAAACCCGTTGGATCATAGAGTTGACATTTGAAGTTTGTGAATTGGAAAGTTCTCTGAAATCAAGGCCATGGGCTGTCACTACATTGTTCCGTTATATTGCTTTCTTAGTCTTATTTAAGCAAATGTTTTCATAGAACTTCTAAACCAGAAAAATAGTGGCGCCCTTGCACATGAATAATATATAAACAAATGAATACTATAATTAGTGATAATAATACAGAGAAATAAAAACGTGAAGTGGTAGATAAGGTAGAATATGTTGACTGCGCCCGCCTCCAGAGAGGGGATGGTTGTCCAACCGTCAATCAGCACATGTGAATGAAAGAAAACAGCAACATAGTGTAATACTTTTAAATAACCCTAAACAATAGGGGTAAATGATCAACAAGAGTGTTAGAGCAATTGGTTAAAAATGACAAAAATGTAATACACAAAAACAAAAAAGTTAAAACAGGAACTGCCACAGCTTCCACGTCAGGCTCCTATAGAATCCTACTTACAAAACGTAGGTAGGCCATGCGCATGTAATAGTCAGCGTCCACGGTGAGATAGCAGTCTCTCCACTTGTAGCGTTTTGTAGAGGCTATACTCCGTCTTCTCTCAGACCAGCTGGGGGGTTCCGAAGTTACTCCGAGGCCACGAGCACGAGCGGTCTGGCGGCTGCACAAACGGATCCACACTAGACGGAGTAACTTCGGCATCAGAGGCATCAGAGGTTTTCTTTTGCTGGTCCGAAGTGATATTGGTTTGCTAAGGACAAGGCTGTGAAGTCATAGGATCAAGGGGAATATGTGCTTTGAGCAGATTCTGAATTGACTGCACCAATGAAAATGCTGGTATACTCTGCATCAGTTCTAAATCCCATTCTCATGGGTAACTCTTTAATAGGATATTGTCAATTTCCCTCCCAGCATCCATACTTTATTTATTTCCTGTAACGCTCGAAGGGGATGATTTGTAAAAAGCTATTATCTTGTTTGATTTCCAATAATTTAATCCACCAGAAATGTTATCCAACATGTGAAGTCGCACTTCTATACAAATAAACAACTTGAGGTCTTTATGTGCTGTCCATCTCTGGTATAGGACTGTGACGAAATAAACAACCAGGCTTCCTGAAAATCTCAGGAAGCTCTGCACGGTTTCCCATTCCCGTCAGGGTTCCTGAAGATAACACCAATGTTACAACAGTTGGGAATCCTGGGTTTTGCCCCCGTATTTCAATGTACCTTGTGTTATACAATATGGGAAAGCAATGATACCAATGTATGGTGTATGTACAGTAATATATATGGTGTCTGTGTGAAAGGAGTAGTACTGCTATAGGAAATAAAATTATTATTATCTTAATTTAATCCTATGTACATGGATATCTGTTATGCTTACACTTGGTAAAACGGTGAAGGAACGCTGCCTAGAGAGTCAAGCTGTAGCGGCCTTCAGAGGCCATCGAGCGGCGGCGTGTGATGTACCCCACCATACCAAGCAAGTATTAGCCACTTCCCAGTACTTTGTTCCATGGAACTGCTGGGAAGTTACCCAAGGCCTAGAGGTTGGTTCAGGCTCATCTGTAGCCTTCACAAGGACTGTGATAACACTTTCTGTGAGTATTTGCCCCCATGCCATTCCCCTGTATTTTAGAGTGTTGGAATCCCTGTTGTTGTGTCACCATCTAATAACCTAACAGTTCCTATATTCCCTACTGTATGTACAGTATGGCTAATGTAATTTGTGTCTCAGCTAGCCCTAAGGAGCTAGTATAGGTGTGAGACTACCCTCTAGGGCTCTGGTGACAGCGGATACCCAAAGTTCTATGCACCGATAGTTGACCTTTTTTTTAATTATTAGAAAAATCCATTAATGGCATTAACTCTCTTTAACAGCCTCAAAACCAAGAAGTTCTGAGCTAACCATATTATTTGTCTTATCTGTATTTTATGTCCTCAAGTATGAGTAGTTTGTGTAATATTTTACTGCTTCAGTAATACATTTTTGCTACACTAGGGAGGCTGATTATTTCATAAGCTTGTGATTGTGCTAGACGGTTGATAGGAAGAAAAATATATGGCATCCTAATATGATAGAAAAGCAAATGTAATCGCATGTGGAAAAGCATATCTGCATGGATGCTGCAATAACAATTGTAAATCAATCAATGGAAAAGGAGCGTTTTTAACGGCTTTCTTAGAAATATAAAAAATGAATCATATGGCCTGTCCTGTCTCAGGTGTGTTATAAAGGTCAATCGTTATCAAATAGATTTGTTCCCATTGCAATATTTAAAGTTGAAAATTGCATTCTTAACACACACAAGCTAATTTGTATTTCTTTTTTTAAACTTGACAGCTGTATTCAAAAATAAGAAAACGCTTGTATTGTTCTGTGTGGAGTACCACAGGATATTAACCTGAACTCTGCTCATGATCATTTCTTTTTTACCTGCTCCAAATCACTGATGTTTCAAAAGAGCAAATAGATTATGGAAGAAAAAAAATGTGTTATGAAACTGAACTGTATTATCAGTCAGTAAATCCAATTTCTAAACGTTTATGTTATGTTGAGATTATTAATACTAAAAGTGCTGTGTGTTGTGTGGTGTGTGTGTGTGTGTGTGTGTGTGTGTGTGTGTGTATATATATATATATCCAACATTACAAAGGAAACCTAACAAAATATGAATGCTTATTTTTTTGTTGTTTATTTTTTATGTACAAAAAGAGCATCAATTCTTTTTACTTGAATATAATAAACAGTGGTCGACAAATCACCAAAAAAATCTACTCGCTGAACAAAAAAATCTACTCGCCACCTAGTACCACACATGTGCTGCTTGGACCAATAGGAGCTCGCCACGATGTTAAATTGTTAAATCCACTCGCCCGGGGCGTGCAAATGTATAGGTTTGTCGAACACTGATAATAAATATCATTTTTCAAACACATTTGGAAATATATTCAACAAGTATTTTGCTTGCGCACGCAAAGAAAAGGGTTTAGAATGTAATGTTTTAGAAATGAATGTTTGAGAATTTACTTAAAAAAAAAAAATAGCGTAAGAGCACACTCTTTATTTTAATAGTTTATATTTCTTTATTTTAAAATAAGTGAGAGACTACCCTTCGCCGAGTCCTGGAAGCCATTAATACTATAGCCAGTGAATGTGTTTGTTCTACTGTCCGAATGTATTTACTTGGTGAAAGTAGAATTCTGAGAAATCATTATACGGTGCTTTTAGAGTTGTGGTAAACCACCTGATTTAACATGAAGATTATTTCACAAGCATTCATTATAGACCTCTGATGCCTTAACATATATGGCTCAGGCTTTAATGCTGTATTTTACCTGTTGTTCTGCAAGGGCACTTTCACAAAGTATTATATTACAATGTGATTTCTGTCCCACAGGACTTAATGAAGGTGTTGTTCTTGGTAAGCAGATTGCACCATTTAAAATATTGTTTAATACTTTTTGTAAATTTAGCTTGAATACATGTTCTACTCCGACAACGGCTGCTGGCAAATTGCCTGAAACATGAGATTTTGCACAGTAGATCTGAGGTATATTCTGTAAGAACCCTCTGAGGTGTCCGTATAACAGAAAATCAGACAACAGTAGGTACCGTATTTGAAATTATATCTGCAAATATAGGTGGTTGCTATACACAAATATTATTTTCAATTAGTTGAATTGGTTTTTTTTTTTAGTACTTGTGTGGAACTTAGCAGAATATTTCATTATTACACCAAATAGTACTGGTAGCTCGTTAACAATTGTAAATATATTATAGCAAGATGAATTCACAGAACTTTTGAGCCACTTACATTTTTGGTGGGAAGGCAACAAAACATTAGGCTTAAATGAGTGGAAACAGCAAACTTACTTAAGAAAAGAGGTGGGTTGCTTGGATGCATTCACGTTTTATTTATTTGACGATGTTGCATTGTACGTTGACTAATTTTCCATGGTCATAATGTACTGTACTGTAGTTTGTTTTGGGGTTTAGTAACTCTAGCCCTTACAATTTGCTGCATACTGTATATTTTGAGTGGTTCCATGACCAGTTTTTAATCATGATCTTGTTTGAGCTGGAAAAAAAATATCTTATAGGGGGGGATCCTATCATTGCTTATAGTCCACTGTGATGCCATTCTCTAGTCTAAATCATACCAAATGGAAACCCTACTGATGCCATGCACCAGGTGAATCTTGAGATTTTGAAGCGTCTTATCTCGGGGTATTATCTTCTGCATCGATCTTGCAGTGTAACAAACACAAATCATGCACTGTTTTTGCATTATGTAAAAACAAGCAGTCTTCACTATTATGAAGGTTTCATACATTAGTATTGGCAGGAGTGGAGTTAAAAAAACAAGTAATCTCACTTGTGAGGCTGTACAAATTAGGAATGTACAGTACAATCATTTAGAGAGTAATTTGAGGAAGTCATTCTAAACTTTCTTTGTTTAAAGATCAACACACAAAATTAAATCATTGAAGAAGGCAACATAAAACATGTTATTTTAAATGGAGTACTGCCTGCCGATTGTACCCTTAGGATTAAAGGACTGCTGAAATGACAAAGCCAGAGATCTCATCTTTAATCTTCATTGTGCAATGGGCCCCAAAATACATCACTTGTTGAAAGTCTGTTTGTGCTATTCAACACAGGAAAGAAAGCACATCACATGTATATTTTTTTTTTTGTATCAATCTTTTTTATTGGCATTGATATTTACATGAATGAGTACATACTTTTCAATAACATAAAATTGTTTAAGTACGACTTTATTGAGTGCATGCTAGGGGGGGCCTGGGAGTGGAGGAGGGTAGACAGACAGAGGGGGGAGGGAGGGTTGGAGAGAGGGAAAAGGAGGGGGGGCGCAGGGAGAGAGGGGGCGCGGGGAGAGGGGGGGCGCGGGGAGAGGGGGGGGCGCGGGGAGAGGGGGGGGAAGTCCCCCTTGGCTCGTCTACATCTCCCACCTTTGGGATCTGGGTTATTCCCTTCACTAGGGTTTGCGCTTTATGTCTTTATCTAAAGCCCTGGGGGCCTATCCATGGGTCCCATGTGTTCCAGAACTGTGTAATTTTTTTGTGCAGCATAGCTGTTAATTTTTCCATGGACATTACTTCGTCTACCCGCCTTATGACTGTGTTTCTTGCAGGGGCTTTGACCTGCTTCCAGGCTGCTGCTATTGAGCACCTGGCTGCAGTCAAGATTGCAGAGACCAGTCTACTCATGGGTGGGGGTAGGTCGTCAAAGGGTTTACTCAGCACCAGGGACAGTGGATCTAGGGGGAGAGGAATTCCCGTTGTCTCATAGAGCAGCGTCTGGATCCTAACCCAGAACCTCTGAATCTCCGGACATGTCCACCAAATATGGGCCTGTCTCCCTTTTGACCACATCCTCTCCAGCACAGGTCTGGGGTGCCGGGGAAGATCTGGCTCAGTCTAGCTGGGGTCAGGTACCATTGGAATAGAATTTTGTAAATATTCTCCTTTGTTACTGTGCAGATTGAGGTTTTTGCCGCCATCTCCCAGATATCCTCCCACTCCTCATTGTCAATTTGTATATTTAAGTCCGCAGACCATTTTTGCATATAGTGGTGGGTCGGGGATTCTGATGCTGACTCTATCCCCCTATATATCTCAGAGATTAGGCCTCTTTGATACCTGCCTTTACTGCATAGTGTTTCAAATCTGGTGGGTGGGGGAAATTTGGAGTTCTGCGAGAGCGAGAGCAAAAAATGTCTAATTTGTAGGTATTTGAATAGGTGGAGGTGTTGAGCTTGGTATTTGTCCCGTACCTCTTTGAATCTCTCCATTTTTCAGCAAGTCTGCAACCAGCCTTATTCCAAGCCCCTGAAATTGGGCAAATTGCTTTTTGGAGCACCCGGGCGGGAAGTTCGGGTTCCCAAAGATCGGGGTGATTTGTGAGGGGGTGTTTAACAAGCCATACCTCCCTTTTTCAGCCACGAGTCCCACGTGCATCTCATTGCTCCTAGATCAAACCTCCTTGATCCTCCTTATTTTCCTCCTTGGGACCACAGAAGTAGCTGAAGTGGTAGCGGGGCTGCGTAATATGTTTCTATCTCGAGCCAGCGGGCTGCTGCCGGGTCGCAATTCCAAACTACGTCTTGCTTTAGCTGGGCTGCGAGGTAGTACCTGACCACATCGGGGACCCCCAGACCTCCTCTTAGTTTGGCTGATAACATTACCGATCTGGGGACTCTCGGTCTCTTGTCATTCCATATAAATTGGAACATTTGGGCCTGTACATTTTTCATGGCTGTTAGTGGGACGACTACGGGGAGTGTTTGGAAATAGTACAACAGCCGAGGTAGGATGTTCATTTTGAGGGAGACTATTCTCCCGAATCATGATATTTGATGTTTTTTCCACAACTCTAAGTCTTTTTTAATTTGGTCAAATAGTGGGGGGTAGTTGTGTTGATAAAGGGATCCATGGGAGCTCGAGATTCTTATACCTAGGTATTTGATGTATGTGGTGCTCCACTTGTATTTATAATTGGACTGCAAAAGCTTCCATGTTGTGTTTGGGAGGGATATGTTAAGTGCTTCTGACTTGTCTATATTTATTTTATAGTCAGAGACTGTTTCAAATTGGTGGAGTACCTTTTGTAGGTTCGGGAGGGAGACGTGGGGGTCAGCGAGGGTCAGGATCACATCGTCCGCAAATAGGGAAATTTTGTATTCCTTTGTGGAGATCGAAATCCCCTTGATGCCCTTTTCTTGTCTAATTTTGGCTGCCAATGGTTCAATTGTTAGGGCAAATAGGAGTGGGGATAGCGGGCAGCCCTGTCTGGTCCCATTTCTGATTGTAATTGGGTCTGATAGTCCTCCTGAAATTTTTACATATGCTGTGGGGTTTTGGTAGAGGGCTCTAACACCCTCTAAATAGGGACCACTAAAACCAAACTTCAGCATTGTTTGGTCTAGGAAGGACCATCTGATCCTGTCGAACGCTTTTTCCGCGTCGAGGCTCAGGATCATTGCATTGGTTCCTGTGAGATGCACGTCGTCGATGATATCCACTATTTTGCGTGTATTGTCGGAGGCCTGTCTTCCTGACACAAAACCTACTTGATCTGTATTAATGAGTCTGGGGAGAATTGGGTTGAGCCTGTTTGCTAGTATCTTGCTGTAAATTTTGAGATCTGAGTTAAGTAGGGATATTGGCCTGTAGTTGCCACAAAGGAGCGGGTCTCGACCCTCCTTGTGGATAATGGCTAAATTTGCTGCAGTGATGGTAGCGGGGATTGGCTCTCCTTGTAAGAAAGAGTTGAACATGTCAAGCAAGTAAGGGGACAGGGTCAGCATGAATGTCTTATAGTAAGTGTTAGAAAATCCGTCCGGGCCCGGAGTTTTTGCCGGTTTGAGGGAGCTAATGGCTTCGGTTAGTTCTTCTAGGGTAATGTCTTTATTTAGTTTATCTAGTTCGGCCTGTGAAAGGGAGGGGAGGGAGCATTCCTCCAGGTATTTTGAGATTGTGTCTAAGGGGGTCGGATTTTGGCCCTGAATATGTAGGTTATACAGTTGAGAGTAGTAGTCAGCTAATTCTTGTGCTATTTCTTTTTCGTCATATGTGATTTTCCCTGATTTTGTGCGGATTTTGGATATTTGTGACTTTACCCGTATGCCTCTAAGTTTCGAGGCTAAAAGCTTATCGGCTTTGTTTCCTTTATCAAAGAATTTTTGTTTTGTCCATGTTAGGGCCATTTCTACTTCCTCTAATTGTGTTTGTTTGAGAGCTGCTCGCGTTTGGTTTAATTGCTTTAGTATTTTTTTGGATGCTGTTGTTTTGTGTTGCTGCTCTAGGTGTTTGATTTTATCTGTTAGTTCAGTTTGGAGTTTAGCTTTTTGTTTTTTCTTATAGGCCGATATCGAGATTAATTCTCCTCTAATTGAGGCCTTGTGTGCCTCCCAAAGCATAGCCGGGGCCGAGACCGTACCTGCGTTTATCTGGAAAAAGGAGGAGAGTTTGCGTCTTATATTTGTCTCTGTCTCTGGGCAGTTGAGTAGGGAATCATTCAACTTCCATTTGTAGGGATTGTTTTTGACAAAGGGTAGGGTGAGGGTGAGTTCCACTGGTGCGTGGTCAGACCAGGTAATTGGGCCGATATTGGAGTGGGAGAAAGCCTGGAGTATGTTGTTGGTACCCAGAAAATAGTCTAACCTCGAGTAGGACTGATGAGGGGCGGAGAAGAAGGTGTAATCCCTTTGACCCTGGTTCTGAGCTCTCCACACATCAACCAGGGAGAATTCTTCTATTATTTCCCTGAATTTTTTTGCTTTTTTTTGTGATTGAATCATGTAAGATGTGCCTTGAGTTGCATTGGGTAGGTCTTTTGGAGTTTTCGTTTTATCTTGTGTGTGTGAGGCGACCATGTTAAAGTCTCCTCCTATAATTAAGGAAGAGAGTGCCTGCTGTTCCAGGGAGTCCAGTACTTTTTTGAGGAACTGGGTTTGATTTTCATTGGGGGCGTATATGTTCACCAATGTTATGGGAGAACCTGGTGGGGAAGGGGAGCATGGGGGGGGGGGGGGGGGTGAGGGGGGGTATGTAAGGGAGTGGTATAGGGGTTGCGGGTACATCCTGGATAAACAGTATATTCATTGCTCTTTCTAAATTGGCTAACTTTCACCTGCTAAGCTGCTTTAAAGAGCATATTGACAGAAGTCCGGGGGGGACTGGGAAAAGAAGGGTTCATACGACCTGGGCTCCTCGGGCCATGAAGTGGCAGGCCTGTCACTGCGTCCCATCGTCCTGTGAGAGGGGGGGGTATGAAGGGGGACAGGGGGTCTACCCCTTCTGTTCATACAGGGGGCTGCGTCCTCTGTTCGTGCAGACGTGTTGCAGGTGCGTCGGTTGGCTTCGCTTACTGTGCCCGTGGAGGGTGTCAACAGGACCTCAGTTCACTCCGTAGGTCAAGGTGGTGCTTGTCCTCCTCGGGGGGGCTTGCCGGGTCAATTAGCTCGCTACCTCGGGCAGGACTTCGATTGAACGCTGACCGGCCTGGACGCGGTCGACCAGGATACCTTCTGGCGCTCCGATGAGATGAGTAGTGAGAGCTTTTCCTCCTGCGTTGGTTAATTGCTGGGTAGTGGGATTGGAGGTGCGGGCGAAGCTTCAGGGAGGAAGGGGGGGCAAGTTTGTAGAATAGGTTCCATAGTCGGATCGGTGGTTGATGGGGTTTACTTGCTTCGGGGCTGCTTTTATAGTTCGTTGTTCCCTTTGGGGGGACCGCCATCGTGCTTCAGGTGGTATGTCCGTTACTTAGGGGCCTCTGTGTTCTTCTGATTGGCCAGCCTTTCAGAGGCCCGGGGAACCTCCATGATCATAAACTGGGGAACATGCTGATCATAAACTAAGTTAATAGAGATTATTATCTCTTGTGAAGCAAATAGTTGCTAGTGGAATTCATGAACACCTGTTCATTATAATTACAAATGCTGATCCAAAGCTAGCTATCAAAGATGGTGTCTGTTAGAAACCAAATATGGTGTTTGTGAAATAAAATGCACGACTGGAGCTTAGTGAGGAAGGGAGAGTGCCTGCCTATAGTGCGCAGGCACTGTCACAGTTCACAAGAACAGCCCCACTCTGGCGTGGATTTTTGCTTGGGTAGTTAAGATATAGTGCCAGATACTCCGTAATAGAGACAGTGTTGCGAATCCCGCTGCGCTGATTCAAATGGCTGTTTGTTGCGAAAAACCTATTTGTTGATCCTGCTGATACCAGAAAGTAACGTGTGACATCCACCGACGTACATTTCGCGTACAATGACACTTTGTCAAGGTAGCCCCGCCTTTCTGACGCCAGTGCGGTTTTGTAGCCGTCGGTTGCTATGGTGATGGATTGGTGCGATGAAGGTGCAGTCCCTTCATGTGGATAGAATATGTACGTATACAGATCCTTTAGTTTGTCTTGTTTTGATGCGCTTTGAATAGGCAGATAGTTAGTGCATAACAATTATATTGCGGACCCTAGGGTATGTTTTGTAAACCCCTTAGGAGAATAGTGTATAGGGTTGAATTAAATAATATGTAGGAACTAGATTTTGATCTTGTTGGAAAGGTTGCTATCAATGTCTTTTTATGAATGGAGGCACATACAGAGGGTAAATTATGTCAAATCAAGTATCATCTTTGTCACCCTGTGGGTATAGATATCATAAAGAACCAAATTGTACCCTTGTACAGGTTAAAACCCTGAAAGATTCAATACAGCGACATTTGAGGCTAAATAATGGGGGAGAGCATGAACCACTCGTTCAAACCCTGAGGGAATAAAGTGCCTAGTGTATATATCCAACGAGCCTCTTCTTTTTGAAGGAGATCGTTTTTCCAAGTACCTCGTCTTATGCTTTCTGGGAGATGGTCTATCCCCTGAAATTTGAGGTTCCTCATGTCACCTCCATGCATTTAAATGTTTGGCCACCTGTTTATCGGAATTATTGCGGATGTATGTATGTATGTATGTCTTTATTTGTATAGCGCCATAAAATGTACATAGCGCTTCACAGTAGTAATACATGTCATATAAATAACAAATATAAATAACAGATCATGGGAATAAGTGCTTCAGACATACTGTAAAAGTAACATTAAGGAAGGAGTCCCTGCTCCGAGGAGCTTACAATCTAATTGGTAGGTAGGGAGAACGTACAGAGACAGTAGGAGGGAATACTAGTAAGTGCGTCTGCAGGGGGCCAAGCTTTGTGTCATGTGTCCATGATTATCCAGTGCTACTCATATGCTTCTTTAAGCAAATGTGTCTTAAGGTGGGTCTTAAAGGTGGATAGCGAGGGGGCTAGTCGGGTATTGAGGGGAAGGGCATTCCAGAGGTGTGGGGCAGAAAGTGAGAAAGGTTTAAGGCGGGAGAGAGCTTTAGATATTTCCAATGTGCTCTAAAACTCTTCTGCACAACTGGCGGCACGTTTTCCCCACTTACTTTTTGCAGCACACGCAGACCACCTGGTAAATAACCCCTGTGGTCCTGCAGTTGACAAATTGTTTTATGGGAAATGTTTTGCTGTCATTCCATTTCCAAAATGTTTTGAGACTTGTTTAAACTGGCATGCCCAACAACCTTGGCATTTTATAACTAAAAGCACTCATTTCCACCAACCAGCGCTTAAGAGAAAAGAATGGTCTTTCGAATTAATAATTAAAAAAAAAATCCTAGCAAAATTAGACTATCAACATATTTTTTAAACAAGGGACACAGATATCTGGAGTTAAAATGATTGATTTATAAATAACGTATTCAAGTTTTAGCAGAATGTGTCATTCTTTGAAAGATAACATTTTACGCCAAATTAATTGCCAAAATTTTAATGTGTTAGGGTAATAGCAAATAAGACAAACCAGTTTCATTGTTACAAGACAAACATAGATAAGTCCGCAGAACCAGTTAGATAAAGTTGGGTGGAAGTCCAGGCAACTTTATGCAGAAAGAAGAAACTGAGACACTCCGATTTTAAAAGTTTTGATTAGATCAACATAAATAAAGAGCCTTTCCCATATATTAATAGGAATAGGGTAGATGTGGTGTAACGCTATGTTGCGTGCGTCATTTGCCGCTGGGATTCCAAAATGAGCAGGAGGGCGGCAGCAAGGAGGCGTCCGACACAGGCAAGTGCCTTCCCATTAGGTCTGATAGGCCCGAGAGCAAGGTAAAAAAATATGAGGGCGAAATTTTTGCAGCCCCAATATTTTGCTGCCCTAGGCCTGCGCCTTATGGGAAATCTGCCACTGCCAATATGACCGTGTCTAATAAAACATTTATAAATGTATAAGGCCCAACATGAGATTTTGTTTGCATTGAACACAAATTTAGAATTATGACGAAGATGGTATTTGGTATATGACGGTTAGGAAACGTCTTAATACATTTGTGCAACCTCTAATACTGTAATTGAAAATCTGTGAAGAGTTCAAACAAGAAATTACTTGTGAAGAATCAAAAGCTAAAAATTGACCTTGACAAACTATATCCCTCAAGTATAAAATACCTTCCTTTACCAACCTAGACTAAAAACGGATTCCCCCCAAACTCCCCCACCCCCATTTTAAAATAAAAGATTATCCCATATAGTTAGTTGTAATGAGTTCGGAGACATAGGATAAAAACATTTAACTAAATCCAATAAAGCCTTTGTGGGAGGCAATAAATATTGCGTGTGAGTTTGACCTTTATATGTAACAATGATGAAGGAGAAATATATAGAGGCAGGGCAAATAATGGATTTTTCTAATACAAGGTATGAGCATCTGGCTTTGAGTACTGATCTAACTAAAGCAAAGCTTGGGGAGTAAGAAAGCTTTATAATATATAACCATCACTTATGAGCACATTCACATGCCTCAGATAGGTCTGCAACCATGCCTTTCCCCATTATCTCTTAGCATGCAGTGCTTCCACTGCAGCCAGGTATTATGGGTAATAACATGCAAATGAGCGCACCCAGTCACCTTTTGCTTCTTATCCATTTTAACATGAACCCCTATAAGCTCATGCCTGCTGCATTAGGCTGCGGTCCCAGTCACCCCCACAGCGCACGGCTCGGCGTGCGCTGTGCTATCAAGCCCCACCCCTCCAGTCCGGCCAGTCCCAGTCCCTACCTTGTCGCGCACCTTTCCCCAGCGGTGCGCGACAGGTTTTCAGGGAGGCAGGGGAATTTGACCTCGACATCTACGACTGGGGCGTGGCCACGCCCCCGCCGGCGGTTCAGCCAATAAGGGCGAACCAGCCGCAGGGCTTCATGGCCACGCCCCGCAAACCCACAGCCACGCCCCCTCCCGTCGTAAACCTTCCCTCTCCCCCCAGATCACGGTGTAGCGCTGTGCACAAGCCGCCCCCTCCGCCGTGCGCGCGTGTCACAGTGAAGACTGGGGACTCAGCCTAACGCAGCATTTCATCACAGCGTGGGTTAACAAAGTGCATGGCCAGTAAACCTACTCGCAGACAACCGTTTCGACCTTTTGTGTCTCATCAGTGCGAGGATGGTTGTACTGTATTTCACTGTGAAATCCTTTAGTACATCTGAAGAAATCTTAATGTTTAACATGTTCCTTCCTGTTGGATAGAAACTTAGTTCTTTTCAATACACAGAGATGGAAATGACTTATCCGAACACTGATGCACCTGATTATAATTGAAGCATCAAGTACAACCTGCCTCGGTCCTCCTGTTGCTCCATAAAACCTCCTAATTTAAAATCACATGTTCCATAACTAGCAATGTTAGTTGCCAAATTGTCAAACCGTATGATTTTCCCCAATAGGGGCATAGATATTAAGAATTTTTATATTGGCATTATTATTTAATTTGATGTCCAATCACATATATGTGACATAGGGTTTATATTGTACTTGGTGTATTATTTAGAGAGGCATAGGAAAATGGTGAGCATCGGACATAGATCATGTACTACTCAGGCTTATTTTCTTTTTAGTTTGTTTGAGTTCTGACAAGTTTATTTTCATACAATGTCCTCAGCACCAAAAAATCTTTCCTTCCAAATCTCATGTGACATATATTTTCCACAAAGGAAAAGGGGAGTGGACTGGGCGCTTCTAACGTGATACAAAGGTGATATTAATTAAATGTAATAAAGTGCAAAGTGAATAAAGTTTAAATGCGTGATCAATCAATATCTTTCACCAACCCATAGTGAGAAGTGATAATGAAACAATATATAGAATGAAAAATAAAGCTGTTCAACATCCAAGTGGGACTGTTTTGCCCAAGGGTAATGGATTTCTTCTTTGGGAGGAGGAGCGCTGAATGTATCCAATGATATGTGAAATGGGAGAAAGCAAAATAGTGCAGATGGTACAGTATATGCCAGTGATTGGATAAACAATAAAGCTCTGATGAGATTGCACTCAATACTTCCAGATAAAGAGAGTGTGTCAGAGATACTTCTCTCTCTGACTGAAGCCCTTTTGCAGAGAGATGGTGTAGTCACAGGATATCCCTCAGTATGTATGGTTTGTAGTCGTCAGATATACAATGAGAGAAAGATGCCACAATAGTGTGTAATGTTTCACCAGATATATTCAAAGATATAAGATAAAGAGTAACAAACTCACATTTTCCATATTAAAAAATTAATTGGAGAGAACCGCCGATATCATGGAGCACTGCGCCGGTAGAAACAGCTATGTATCCCGCTCGCGTCTCGGCTAACCGTTCCGCATACGTCACTTCCGGACGACGTCACGTGTGGGCGGAAGGATATCTTGCCTCTGGGTACAGCTCCGAATGCCCGTGCTTCCAAGGTCCAGTTCTCCCAAACTAACACTCTGACTCTACGCGTTTCACTCGTTTGCTTCCTCAGGAGTCATGATATATTTTCAAGCCTCATTTCTCTGTGGTACAGCATTAAAACACGTTTCTTTCGTTCGGTATGCTGATGAAAGTTCAACTATGGCGGGGGCGGGCAACTCCAGTCCTCAAGGGCCACCAACAGGTCAGATTTTAAGGATATCCCGGCTTCAGTATAGGTTGCTCAATCCGTGGCATAGTCTTTGACTGACTGAGCTACCTGTGCTGAAGCAGGTATATTCGTAAAACCTGACCTGTTGGTGGCCCTTCAGGACTGGAGTTGGCCACTATGTGCTCATACACATTTTTTTATTTGAATCCATTTATGTATACAGCAAATACTAGAGTGAATGCTGATTTTTGGGATTTCTATATCACATTTCTATAAAAATATTGAGTTATTTACAGACGGAATAACAGCACTTCCACTTTGGTTTGGAGATTTTGTTCATTACCTGAACATTGTTTAGGCATTATTCTGCATATACAGTATTGTTTGATATATATTAAGTAATGGAACATTTTAAATTCTAATGACAATTATATATATATATATGCAAACAATGTTTTTTTTCCCCCAACTCCATTTTGATCCCACAGTTCCTTTCACTTGTAAATGGATTTAAGATTTCATGTTGTATTCACCATCTATTTTTTTTTAAACATATGACAAATTGGCCATGCCACCAATAATCACTATTTGTTAAAACTCAAAATAAACAGGCTATTTTTATGCCAAAACACACAAAGTGCAATCATTCAGTTGGTTCAAAACCTAAATTAAAAGTTTGATAAGCGTGTGAATACATTTTCCCAAATGCAGCTTCTTTATCTGTTATATCACATAAGTAGTTTTAGGAGCCAAAAGCAGAAGACATCATATCCTGAGCATTATGAAACCGTACGTGCTGTGCTTTGTTTATAAATATGCTACCAAGCTGGAGGCTTAGCTCAGTGATATGAATTTGTTGTCATGTAGATTTTAATATCCTGTTGTGCCATAGTATTTCGGAAATCTGTTTTACAGCCTCTTAACGTTCTTTCGATAGAGTGGTTGGACTGTCATATTTTCTATGCTTTTTCCTTCTAGTTGAGAGCTCTTTCCAGAATTGTATTATTTTATGGGCCTTAAATTTTTATTTTATTTTTTACCTTTTTGCAGGATAAAAAATGGATTCTCAATCATGAAGACGTGACGCTTGGAGAATTATTGGGGAAAGTAAGTAATTGAGCACACAAGAAAGAACTGTTTTTGTCTTCATTTAAAAAAATATATATTGTGTGGTACTGTGTACATATCAGATAACACTCAATGATACTACAATGCTAGTTTAATATGTGCATATCTGGGTTGAGTTTAGACGCAATGGAACTGGCAAAACGTATTCACTTATACATTTGGATTATCGATCACAAATTGTCTAGCATTATTTTGGGGCACAAAAAAAAGCATTGTCTTCATAAAAGGCATTACAAATACGTTAAATTGTTTTCTTAACAATCACTCCAGTTGTGAAAACACCAAACCTTCTTTTCACTATATATATATATAATATATATATATATATATAGATATATATATATATATATATATATATATATATATATTATATAGAGTGAAAAAATGTTTGTCTGTTTGCACCCTCGCCTCATTGGTCTGCGGTGTGGGCTGACGTCACGGCCACGCCTACGGAGGGTGTGACAGTCACACCATCCTTAGCATATCCCCTCCGCAGTCCAGTAGGTGAGAAATTGTGAGGGGGGGCGGCTATGTGTTTAGGGAAGAGAAGAGGGCTGCAGAGTGAGAGGTGGCAAGCTGATGAGAGGAAGGAACAAATCCCACACTAACACATGCACACACCACACACAACCACACTAATACAACACACACACATCCCATACCAATACATGCACACACCCCACACACATACACACGAATACATGCACACACATCCCACACTAATACATGCACACACACCCCACACACATCCACACTAATACATGCACACATCCCACACCCACACACACATCCACACTAATACATGCACACACCCCACACACATCAACACTAATACATGCACACACCCCACACACATCCACACTAATACACACACACACACACACACACACACAGTAATACACACATTCACACACATCCACAAACACCCAAACACCCCCACACTAATACATACACACCCACAGTAATACATACCGGGGTAGCAGAGAGAGAGGGGGAGCAGAGAAAGAAATTGGGAGCGGGGAGATGGGGGACCGGAAAAATTTAAATCCCGGGCAACGCCGGGTAGATCAGCTAGTATTCTATACTTCTCATACTGCTGTTTTTTTGTGTGCGTGTATTTACTGAACATTCCCCCATAATATCACTGGCGTTTTGTAGGTGTTAATTCAATTAAAACTGAAGCCGCTTGTATTGCTGTGATTAACATTAGGCATTAAAAAATTAAATAGGCAGCTCTACACTGCCAAATTATGTTGTAAGCCACGACCAGCGCACGTTTTAAATTGCAATACATCTTCACGACTCCCAATAATCAAGCTACATCTATTTAAAAAAAATTCAAACTACAGTATAACCTTGTGTCAATTTCTCCCAGCACTAAAATGGCTCATACCATATAACAATCCATTTCCTATATGACCTAATGTCAGTTTTTTTCCTCTCTCTTGCCTTATCGCTGCGGTCTTTCTCTGTAGCATAGTTATGGCTTTACTCTCCTTGTACTTATTTCTCAGTGCCTCTCCTGTTTGTCTCTAACTCATTTACTTTATCAGTGACTCACTTATCTGATGGAGAGTAGGGTATTCATTCTCTGTTTCTAAGGCCACATTGAATGAGACCATGCTTTGCTAGCTGAATAATCATTAGACCATTTATATTCCTGTGTGTCAGATAGTTGTGCTTCTTGTAAAATGCAAGGCATTTCATTGTTCAATGTCTTTTATAGCACTACAACCAGGAGTGATCAACATTCTTGTTCTTACCTCCCTGCGTCCCGTGTCCGTTGCACATGGAGACTCGGGATGAATCTTACCAGGAATGAGTTGCCCTTTGAGTACTTAAATCCCTAAAAATACAAAGAGAGAGTGAGAGAGGGCAGGGAGGGGGATAGCTATAGAGATGTGTGTGTGTGTGTGTGTGTGTGTGTGTGTGTGTGTATTGTAATTGTGAAGTACTTTAAGTCCCATTGGGATAAAAGCACTGTATGAAATAAGTTATTTGTTTTCTGTACTATCTTTTCAATTTATCAATTTCTTTTCAACCTTAATCTCCCTTGTCATTTATCCTCTCTGATGCCTGTTGCGTCCATTACAGCACTCTTCTACTTGAGAAGTCTCTCTTCATCGGTCTTCTCAGGTTCGATTAAATATATATATAAAAAAAAATAATCTTTAAAATCTGGTTTCACATATCCTTACTTCTTGAGGGTTTTATCACTCCATGGGTGAGAAGGCGAATGCAGTTTTGATGTTTTTTGCACGTTGGTGCAACTATTTTTGAATTAATCGACCTGATTACTTCATATTTAACTGTGGTGAAACTATTAATTCATTCATTTATTTGTAATTCCAGGGCAATTTTGGTGAAGTATTTAAGGGTGCATTAAAAGATAAAACACCAGTTGCGGTAAAAACATGCAAAGAAGATCTTCCCCAGGAACTGAAAATAAAATTCTTATCTGAAGCCAGGTGGGTTTAAAGGAATACAGTTTTTCCTTTTATCTTTTAAAAAAACAAACAAAAAAAAGCTTTGTACATGGACCATGAGCATTATTAGTTATAGTCTTAATATGTTTTTCTGTATGCAGTGTAACTAAGATTGAAAAAGAAAACGTTGACCTTTACCATTAGCACTTGCAGTGTTGGTGGACATGCATTTTTGGCTTCCAAGTTTGAACTGGAATATAGGAATATTTTAATACTTTCACTGTGATTATGGTCATTTTCATAAAAAAACAAAAAGCGTGTTTGTCAAATGGCGAAATTGAACAGTCTGGTTGGCTTTGATAATGGAAGCCTAAAAATACCAAACGGATTGCTTCAAACCCTAGAAATCCAGGCACTAGCCTAAAAAAGAATATCGGGTGCTAGCTCCAAAAACGCACAATAAAACAATAACACTTTTTTTGGGTGGGGGGGTATATTTTTTTATCATAGAATACAAAAATATACAAAATAAAGCGTATAATGTAAAAATAAATATCTACTTAATAGAAAAAACAAAAAAAACTAATTGGCCAATTTGAAATATAGAGCAATTGAAGATTGGATCAAAATATATTCTAAATATGCATATAAACATTCAACTTCATTAATCAAAAAGACTTAAAACTCCTTCAGTACAACTGTTACTTTATAAATACCTAATTGTATGACTGCAGAAGAAGCTGCTCTTTACACAGAAAGACGCTTTGGATGCAGGATACAAGGATTTGCGGACATGGATGATATTTAGCGTGTTCACAAACTTAATGATCCCCACCTCTGTGCTTGCACTGGAGGAGGGATCTCCAAACAGTCGTCTTCTCTTTTGACTACATATCTTTGTCTTATTAGATTATACCTGCATAACAATTAAAATATTGATCTTATATCATTTTTTTCAATGGTCCTTAAGTTATCGGTTTTATTATCTATACAGAATACTGAAGCAGTATGACCATGCCAACATCGTTAAGCTCATTGGAGTGTGCACTCAAAGGCAGCCTATTTACATCGTCATGGAACTCGTAACAGGTAACTTTTTGATTGTAATTTATGCAGAATGCATTGTAGCATTTGTTTGTGCCCTGTGTATCTGTTATAGATGTGTCATGTCTATACTGTGCTATATAGTCTAAAATATGCATTTACAATTATTGTACAAATATCATGTTTCCTCAACATGGTTATTAAAATATTTTGGTTAAAAGAATAAAAAAAAAAAAAAGGATTTTTTTTTTAATTTTCAAGTTGTAGTTTTGGACCCCCAACTATAATGCTGTAATTCTATGGTTAATCATCTTTAAACTCATTTCAGAGACATTTCAAAATAACCGTAATAAGGTTTATTTTTTTTAAACTCATTAGAGTTTAGAAACTTACGGTATGTACAAACTATACCTATGAAGATGTCTCATGTTGCTCTATTAAATGTATGACTAGCTACAAAAACATTTTGGGTATTGTAAACCGTAATATCCATGGTATCCTATCACATCACCAGGAAACAAATGTTTTAAATGGAACCTCTTGGAATGGGATTAATGGAAACATTACAGTGCCATTTCAGATTCTCTTCCTGCCACATCATGTTGACTCTCCAGCTATATTTGTTTTGAGGGTTTTCAGATGCATAATACATACTTTTACATTCTCTTCTGTATTCAGAGTTTTATTGAGGGGTGGGGTGTGGTGAGGTGGCATGGCGTTTATTAAAAAGATATCGGGCTCGGAAGTCATACTCGGGAGTCAAAATGTGGATCACAAAATGCTGCGTGCACACATTTCAGGGGGAAAGACCCCCTGCGTCAGGTAGATATAGTGTATATCTGGCAGCAGAGAATTTAAATAGTGGCTGAGGAATGACCCCACACTAATGTACATACATAATTAGATACATTACAAAGTAAAGCGCTAATCAGTCTTGTTTTAATCCATATTCCGTGTTTGTTCTGTAGAGGTTCCTCATGTCGATCATATGGATAAATAACAAGGAGCATCTGTAAGGTGCAGGATAGGGAATATTCTATAATTACTTGTAATTGGATAATTGGAGTCAATTAAACTTTGGATAGTACCGTAGTAATGTAGAATAAACTATATCTAAAGGATTTTACAATTGCTAAAAGATCAACCTCAATGAATTGCTCATACTACTATACATAGACACTGTACATCTTGTATGCAGTTACAAAGACCCTTTGCAGGCGCACTTACCATAACACCCCCCCCCCCCCTACTGTCTCTAAGGCTTTGGTCCCGCTGTGTCCGGCGGCGTGCGCGGCAGCGGGCCACCAGCCCCTTTCTTCCAGTCTGGAGGTCCCCGCTGGCTCCTTCCGGCGTGACTTACTGCGTGCTGTGAGGCGTCAGCCAGACGGAGCTACAAGGAGCTTGTGGTTTCGGCGAGTGTCGCGTCACTTGACACGCAAGGGAACCAATCACGGATTGGATCCCAGCAGCCAATCTGATTCCCTCCTTTGCTCCGATCCCCCCCCCCCTCCGATTTCTCCCTTCTGCTCCTCCGATCCCACTTCCGATTCCCCCCCTAGTCCGATCCTCCCCCTGTTCCGATTCACCCCCCGTGTGTATTTGCCTGTGTGTGTGTGTGTGCCTGTGTGTGTGTGTGTGCCTGTGTGTGTCCTTCCCTCTGTGCTGTTCTCCCCTGAGACTCCTGGCTTCAGAGTGCGAGGGGATCCGGGAGTGAGAGAGGGACCAATGTGGGGGGGGGGGGGGGGGGGTACGATCCGCCCCCCCCCGCCCAAACCACGCCCCCCCCCCCCCCGCTCCTGCTCCCTACAGGCCGCAGGTAGCGGTCAATTGCCTCTCAGCGCGCTGCCTGCATGCTGTGCGGACGCGCTGACTGAGGGAGCGGGGCCTTAGCCTTAGGTCTCCCGACTTATCACTTAGATTGTAAGCCCTTCGGGACAGGAACCTAATGTCTACTTTTATATTTATGCGCTTATTCCTTTTATGTTGTGTATAACTGCTTGTACATGGTTGGCACTATATACATGGTTGGCACTATATACATGGTTGGCACTATATAAATAAAGCTATACATACATACTAAATGCTAAATGAAAAGCTACAAAAGTAACAAATAGTTAAGTATTCAAAAATTGAGTTTATTATACAAATATGATGGATACCATATCTAAGGATTTGTACAAAGGAAGTATTAGGATCAGAATATTTGTAACACAATACTGTACAGAGTCATGGAGCAGCACATTTAGAGACGAGGCAATAATACATAACTCATTTAAAGCTGCAGTTCAAGCAATATCCTATGTGTGTTTTAATAAATCAGTTCTGTACTGAGAAAATACTTGTAGCATTTAAAAAAATAAATAATAATTTTGAGACATTTTTAATGTATAATGTAACAAGCATTTTTTGTTTCTATAGCAACCATTTATAAAGTCACATACCCTTCCTCTTCTGAAACAGGCTCTAGTACACCCCATTTTGAGCCCTGCCCTCTCTCTCTAGCAGTGAACCAATTGTATCTAGTGACTGCCTGGTTACATGATCTTCCCCACAGAACTCTGTATCTGGGTCCTCTTCTACTGCACTGACAGCAATTTAGGGAACCCCCGAGCTGAGTCTTTGTCAATCGATCACAGGAAAACGGATTGGTCGGCTACTTAGCTAATCACTTGTCAGTGTGTAGATTGTATTTATACACATATTGAATGGAAAAAAAAATATATATTTTTTTTTATTTTTTAATGGCAGCTTGAACTGCTGCTTTAAGTCTGGAGAAACTGGTACAGAAATTTCAGAGACAGATGTACTGTACCTCAAATTTAAAATATAGTAGGTAAGAGCTGTATAAATATGATGGGTGTGATGCATCGGCCTAGGTCAGTAAAGAGTTAAGACACCAAGTGCGTCCTTTATTCCCCGGATTGGGAGAAACGGTTTACACTTATACAGCCGTGAAAAACAACCAAACAAAAACAGCATACGTCTACAAATTAACCAAAGCGTCCTTTGTTTTGGTATAGGGATGGAGTCCTGTTATTTACCCCAGATTAGCCCTCTGGGAACCTACTTCCAGGCTTATGTGCTACTGAGCAGGGGGTTTTCTGCCCCCCTTTTAACCTCCAGTCCCTTGATTGGGAACCATCCCTGCTAGCAGTCCTGGAAGCTAGGGTGTGGTCTCCTGGTCCTTGAATAGTAAGCGAGATTAACCCTTTCACTCCTTTTTCTGCCTATATGCCCTTCACAAGGAAGTTCACATTTTATATTTTAAGATATGGGTGATAGATACTAAGATATATATATATATATATATATATATATATATATATATACAGCAAAACCCCGTTATAGCGCGACCCATTATAACGCGAATCGGTTATAACGCGGTCTGAGCATGGCTCCCGAATTGAAAGCCTAATTTTGCCAGCTTACCTGCATCTCAAATCCTCCATTTTGCCGCCTTTCGCTCTCCTCTTCCAGCTGTCCTGTCCACGTGCTCATCTCTCTCTCCTCTTCCTGCTGTCCACGTGCTCATCTCTCTCTCTCTCTGCCCTCGCGTGCCACCGGGTTTTTTTTTTTTTTTCAAACATTCAATTCAATGCTTTATTGACTACCAGACACAGACACAAATAAACAGTAATACATTTTGTACAAAACACATGCAGGGATTGAACTCGGGACCTTCTGATACCAATGCCTTGCCTCTTACCTCTACACCATAGGCTTGGTGTGACTAAACATAACCTATAAATATATTTATCCTCTACAACAGCGGTGCGCAATCTGTGGGGCGCGACCCCCAGGGGGGGCGCGAGACTGCCGACGGGGCGCGCGGGGTTTACAGAGGCCCCGCGCGCTTCCCGAAGGCACTTAAATTAAGTGCCGGGGGAGCTGCAGGGCCTCTGTAAACCATACTTACCCGTGTCTCCGGCGGCTTCCTCCCGGCGTCGCCATGGCAACGCGGCGTCAAAATGACACTGCGAGGTCATGTGACGTCACGTTGCTATGGCAACGTGACGTCATTACGCCGGTGCGAGGGTAAGTTGGGGTTGGGGGGGCGCGGGAGTGAGGGGACAGCCGGCAGGGGGGCGCAGGGAAAAAAGTTTGCGCCCCCCTGCTCTACAGCACAGTGCCACAGGTTACATGTCAATGTTAAATCTTAAGTCTATTTCTAGCTGTGTATGACATCACACAGCTCCTGTGGTCTAGTGGTAGAACTCCTGCCAACATATGACAGGGTCCTGGGTTCAATTCCTGTATGAAATGGTATAATTAACTTTTTTAATAAATTATTATTTAAATTATATTGTTTAATTTATAAATATATAATTCTTTATTATTCTTTATTAAGTAATAATTATTCATTAATCAATAATGATGTATTAATAATAATTCATTATTAATCATTCTTTATGATTAGTTATGTATTATTAATAAGTATGATTATTAATTATTATTAACAGTTAATTAACTAATTAATAATTATTACTAAATACTTAATTACTAATAATTATTATTAATACTTACTTATTAATAAAACGTATTAATACTTAATAATTATTAATAATTAGTAAGTATTAATAATTGTTATTAATAATTAAGTATTAATAATTACTTAATAATTATTAACACCCAATTAGTAATAATAATTAATACTTAATTATTAACAACAATTATTAATACTTACTAATTATTAATAATTATTAAGTATTAATAAGTTTTATATTAATAATTATTATTACTAATTGGGTATTAATAATTATTAGGTATTAGTAATACTTATTAATTAATAAAAATTATTAATTGCTAATGATAATTAATAATCATACTTATTAATCATAATATAATTAATAATAATAGTATTAATAATTATTAATAAATAATTATTACTAATACTTAATACATAATTATTAATTATTAATTAGTTAATTAACTGTTAATAATAATTAATAATCATACGTATTAATAATACATAATTAATCATAAAGAATGATTAATAATGAATTATTATTAATACATCATTATTGATTAATGAATAATTATTACTTAATAAAGAATAATAAAGAATTATATATTTATAAATTAAACAATATAATTAAAATAATAATTTATTAAAAAAGTTAATTATACCATTTCATACAGGAATTGAACCCAGGACCCTTTTATATGTTGGCAAGAGTTCTACCACTAGACCACAGGAGCTGTGTGATGTCATAGACAGCTAGAAATAGACTTAAGATTTAACATTTACATGTACCTTGTGTTGTAGAGGATAAATATAGTTATAGGTTATGTCTGGTCACACCAAGCCTATGGTGTAGAGGTAAGAGGCAAGGCATTGGTATCAGAAGGTCCCGAGTTCAATCCCTGCATGTGTTTTGTACAAAATGTATTACTGTTTATTTGTGTCTGTGTCTGGTAGTCAATAAAGCATTGAATTGAATGTTTGAAAAAAACAATGGGGCAAGACAGCAGAGAGATGAGCAGAGCAGAGCAGAGAGATATGAGCACGTGGACAGCAGGAAGAGGAGAGCACTGGTAAGGCGGCAAAATTGAGGAGATTTAAATCTGTAATGAGGAAGCTCGCGGGTGAAATTTTAACGCGACCCCGGTTGCAACGCGGTCTTGGGGTTGTGGACCCCAAGGACCGCGTTATAACGGGGTTTAGCTGTATGTATATATATATATATATATATATATATATAAAGCAACTGTAAATATTCCTGTATATTCATTTGCATGTCTTAGACAGGTCTGCAACCCTGTCTTTCACCATTATCACCCAGCAAACAACACTTCCACTGCAGCAAGGGATTCTGGGAAATGACAAGCAAATGAGCACACAGTGCCACTTTTTATATCATGCTCACATTACATGAGCAACCCTTAGTCAATGCATGCTGCTTTAAACACAGCTTTTAAGCAAGGACTTGGGAGATGCAAAGTCAGTTAACCCACTCACAGACATGTTTCAACCTTGATGGGTCTCATCAGTGTGAGGTTGGCTTACTGACATTTGCTCAAATGAGATAAGAGTAGGTAATCACCACGACTATTAAGGTTATGGTGGGTAATCCCAGACTTATATAGTTCCGTAGTACTGTTAGATCTATATATTATATTATTTAGATATATATATATAGTTCTAGTTATATGATAGTATCTATATATATTCTATATATATATATATTCTGAGTGTGTGTATGAATTCTATTTACAGTAAGGATATGATCTATCGACAGCAGGAGGTAGGACTTTCTGTAAGAATAGAAAAAGTTAGGAGCTATCACAAAAGGTGGGCACAGAATGGGCAATTCCATAAATCTCTATATTAGAGACCATAGAGGAAGCAGAACAAAATATCTACTACATTAAAAAGTCAAATCATATTTCACTATTTTAGGTACAAAAACCAGAGAGAGTTTGAAGTGGTCTTTGTACTGAAAAAAGGAATTACTCTGATTGGAAGATTGAGACCAGTGTCGACAATATACAGTATGCGCGCTTAACGGTATTCTATATTTAGACATTAGAGGGAACATGCAATTCCTGTTCTCATTTTATCCACTTCATTAGGTAGCACAGGTCTGTTTTCTATGGTGACTACAGAGAAAACAGAAAAGTGTTGTCTTCCTCTTCTCGGGTAAGGTTCCTTTAGAGGTCTACTAATGACAGAACGTAAGAGGCGTGTAGAAGCCATGTTAATTTTGGGACTAAAATAACAATTTAAAAAATCATTAAGCAGGGAAAAATACACACTTGACTGTGGGGAAAAAAATAAAATAAATATGCAGTGGCAAATGCCCCTGAAAATGATACATTTAGACTAGTATAATGTAGAGGTTAGCAATAATCATACCTCTGCAATGAATTAAAGGAGCAGTCCATGCAATAGCCTACATGGGTGTTTTTTTTTTTTTTTTTTTAAATAAAGATTTATTGGTAATTAGAATAGGATATCTTGGCAGGAGAAGTCACTGTATAAGGAGTTCCTAATATGTATCTCCATCATCCATCATTTACATTTACAGTAAGTGTTTCCTTATTGATGATCCGTTCCCTTGTGTATTTTACATTAGTAGTTCTTTCTTACAACCCTTGTCCATGGTCTGTTTTTATACGAGGATATACAATGAGATATTCCGCTTGCTGCATATTTATTAGACAAGTCACTTACATCTATCTTTTGAGTATAGACATGCTCTTTATTGGATATGCCTTTCAGGTTTACCTATGTATTTTTCAACATTATGCTGGGAGTATTTGCTACTGTATGTCCTTTCAGAGGCGAGATTTATTCATATATTGTCCTTCATTTGTATTTTCAGTCTTCGTTTTAATTTTGTAGAGGGGAGAAGTGTCGCCCAGATTTTTCTACAGCAAAGTATTTTTTATTTCTTTTGTAATTGTAGATTTTATGTCTTTGTAATTTTTTGCACCCAAGCCCATCATTAATTTTTTTTCTGCTGTGCACCGCCACTTTTAATTTTTGTTTAAATCTATTCTCAAATCTTTCCTACATCCTTGAGAATTTGTTTTGCACCATTAAAAGGAGTATGTTAAACTCTGTGAGTGCAGTCTGGTTAGTGTAAAAGAAATGCATATTTGTTAAGTAGTGCAGGAATAATTTTATTTACTTAGAGTAGAATGACTCATACCTACCTGATGGTACAGTACTTGTAGGTGTTTACATCCATTTAAAGCATGTATGGATTTCTCCTATTGCGGCTATGCTGATTTCAATAATAGTGGTAGATGGACAGAGGTTAGTCATTCTTACTTTGTTATAGTGAATGATTTAAAATCAATGTAGCCTTCTCCATTTGACTGTTCTGGTTGTAAAGTCTTTGTTACATGGAGAACTCATCACTTTCTCTTTGTTTTTTGTTTTTAATTGAGAGTTGAAGTTGAGATCTACAATCCATTTTGTTCGCAAAAAATAAAAATTGTCAGGGCTTTTTTTTTTTTAAGTTACCAACTTCAGAGAATGATCGTGTTGAAGATAGCACTTTTAAGACAGACAAAAGCTAGATGGACTCCGTTAGAATTCAATGTTGTAATAATAATGGATTCAGTCTCAAATAAATGGTACTCTAGCAGACCTGAAACAAAGTCAAAGTTTATTTTACATTTTTCGACGTTTCAGTCCTCACACAGGCCTTTCTCAAAGCAAGACAAGTGGTGTCCACTCCAATTGCACCTGTATAGTAACCTTGAGGATGTCGCAGGAATAACCGCTGTTCTCGCCAAACTGAGTTGTTCTAGTGATGATCTAACAGAATATAAAACAGATTGGGAGGAGCGCCCACCCCTTAGGGGTTTGCATAGGATTCACAAGGACATTAATGCAGCAACGTTTTGATGAAGGTTATTTGTATACTAATGTGTCTTCAAAGTTGAATCGTATACATAGGGGGAGATGCCAACCCCGGGGAGATGCCTCAGTCTCTGATAGCCATAGACTTCTAAGTGATTAAGACTACGGATAGCGAGGTCTGTTGCTGGAATGCACTATTATAGTCGTAAGTGTGATTATTATACTTGTATGTATATCTAGATTTATATAGCGCTGTTAATCTAATATTGTTGAAATGAACAAACTGTAGAAATGGATGAAATGGACTGGGGTTGTTGGTGGTGTGCAGGATCTATTTCGTCTCCATTTTGTCTGTCTCTGTCTTCACAAGTCTCTGTCTTGTGTCTCACACTGTGTTCCTGCAATTATTAAAATTCATTCGTTTGTGAAAGACTGTGCATGTTGCGAGTGTGTCATTTTGGCTACCATGAGACTCAAGGACAAAATCGGCCTATTGCTCATTACCCAGAAATGAGGGGTAAGCTTCTATTCTGCAGCATATTCAGACTTAGAGATAAAATTGTATTCTAATATACTTTGTTAATTGTATTAAGATGTTTTAACCCAGTTTTTACTGATTTAGTAACCTTTATAATGATTGGTTTAGAATAGGGAGGAGATATTGTATTCTACCTAGCAACTTGTGTTAGACAAAGAATCTCATATGTGTATAAAAAGTCTGGAAGGGCCCTCCCCTTGCAGAGTCTCTTGAGACACTCCTGTATGATCATTCAGAATATTACAATAAACCAACTCATTATCCACGACCCGTGTTAGCTCTTATCTTCGTGCATTTGCAAACGACAGTGCCATTCAGGTACATGACTCTTTACAGTACACGTGACATAATATTATAACAATGGGAATAAGCACTTCAGACATAAAACAATAGGAAAAAGTGTCCGTACCCTGAAGAGCTTACGATCTAAGTGGGGAGAACTTGCAGAGACAGGAGGGTGTTCTGGTACGTGTGTCGGCAAGGGGCTAAAGTCAGTGCATATGAAATGCATATTATCAGCCAGCAGAGCTACCCATATGCTACACTTGTGACTCACAGCGGAGACACTTTTCTCTCTGTTAATCTGAGTTTCTGCTTTTGACTGAATTAACCAGAGGAAGATTTATGCTACAATACATGATGCGGTCTACGATTTTACTGCTCAAATCTCTAATTCATATGAACACTCGTTAATACTCTCGGATTCTTAGTTTGTGTTAAACCCCATTAGATGGGGACTTACCCTAATTCAATTATTAGCTATATGCTTATTCTGTCGATGCTTTATCAATTGAGCATACTCCTCTTGTCCCTTCAATTTTCTACCAGTCAAGCGGTTGCTATTAATTTAACTCTCCTTATACAGATGTAATAATTACTTATAAGTTAAGTGTAGCATAGAGTGTTGGCGTTGCATTCTTCTGTAAACATTGGATAAATGCTTGCTTGTTCTGCTAGATTAGGTCTGGATGATGTCATATTACAATACCCACTGCAACAATGTTTTGGGTATGTTTTTATTCTCTTATCACTATTACATTGTTTTACGTATGTCATTATGATTTTCGCGTTTTCTTTCTCAGTATTTCTTTTCGGTTATTACGGTCATCGCTATGGCAACCAGTTTGTCACCAACATCGGTTATTCATGTAGCGGCCTTTGTCTCTATATAGGTGCAATTGGAGTGGGCGCCTCACTTTTTGTGTCTTGAGAGAGACCCGTTTGGGCGTCAAAAAGCTGATGAAACAAAAAGTGGAAGTTTATTTTTGTTTAAGTCCACTAGAGTTTCTGTTTTTGTACATTTGAATTAATTAGTATTACCTTTTGGTATGTAGGTAAATAGGTATTCCAATTAAATGTCTTCATCTGTCATCCTTTGTCCTCTTTTGTCCTCTTGTTCAGGTTTGTAAATAGCAATATAAACTGTAGTATTTGACTGTGCATATAGGTATTCGGCAAAAGGGAATGAAGATTTGCCGACCAACTAAAACTCAGAGATAAAATGCTTAAAATGTTCTGTTTGTCTGTGGCAAACCTACTGTATTTTACTTTGTAATGTAATTCTTTATAAAGCCACTTACATGAAAGTAGGTGAGTGGGTTTGATGAGTGGGTAGCACTGCTGCTCCAACAGGATAACATTTAGAATATGTTGTGAAATTAGAATAACCTTGTTATTTTGTAGTTGAGCGACCAACAAACTGTAACTTATTCAAGACTTTCCACATAAACCCTTATTTTATAAGTCTGTAACATACCTTACACATTTTGTTCATTTAGCAAAACAAATTTAAACATAAAATATACATGAAAACCTTTTCAAGCTGCCATGTGTAATGTAGCAGTCCAATGTGGTTTGGTTGGTCTAATGTTTCATTTAGTGCCTAATATCCCACAACAAATGAGGATGGAATGGTTTGAACTGGCCACTTATATGGACGCTGAACACAGATTAATCCTGCAAAACTGTAGTTATTTTCTTTAATTTGTCTATTACATGGGTTTAAAACCTGCTGGCAGATTACATAGCTGCAATAATGGTGCTTTTCACTTTGCCCCGATGATGAAACACTACATTACGGAAAAGTTATATCCCCCTTTAGCGTTTGGCCTAAAAATGTTATTTATGAAGTGGTATTTCTTATTAGAATCTTTTAAAATAAGTAAGGGTTTGAAATATTACACTGATTACAATGTCTTTGCTTTCCTTCACTGGTTTTATTTTTAGAACACCATACATTAGGACAAGGTCCTAATATATTCCTATGATACTAATTTGCGTGTGAACTATTTGTTTACTCTATCATAAGGATTTAATAATGGCTGGAAGTTAGAATTTTAGAAAATATTTGCTGTATGCTGCTGGAATTAGCAGTTGTATGTATAAATATGATTGTTGTAAATATACTTCATTTATATAAAACAATAAAAATAAATACTGAAGTAATACTATTAAGACAGCATAAAATCAAATAATATTGCACAGAGTCATATTTGGGTTGTAGATGTGATAAAATATGAGAATAGGGTGGAAGAAAATGTGTGTGTGTGTGTGTGTGTGTGTGTGTGTGTGTGCGCGCGCGCGCGCCGAGCATGCGCATTTTAAGTGAAACTTCTTTGTCTTTTGTCACAGAAATTGTATTTGTAATGGTGATGTTTTTAATTAATAATCAAAACACAATCAGTGCCAAAATGCAAAGAAGTTTGACTTAGAACGCGTGTTTTAACTATTTGCACTTCTATATTTATAGTAACTGAATTCCTTGTCTGTGTGTGTCAGTCTCTGTTTGTGTGTGTGTGTGTCATTCTCATGCCCCCCCTCTCTCCTGACTCTCTCTCTTGCCCCCCCCCCGGAGGTGGGAGACATGGGGAGGGTCTATCTAAGCCCCCGCCGGAGCAGCCCCCACTCTCTCCTCTGGCGCCTTCTATTGGAACCAGGTACAGGGACACGGGGGCGTTCGGCGGTGGCTCGCGGAGGGGCTCTTTGGCTCACGGGGGGGGAGCGGGAGAGCGGGTGCTCTGTGGCTCACTGGGGGGGCGGGAGCGGTTGCTCGGCGGCTCACTGGGTGGGCGGGAGCGGGTGCTCGGCGGCTCACAGGGAGGGCTGGAGCGGATGCTCGGTGGCTCACTTGGGGGCGGAGCAGGTGCTCGGTGGCTCATTGGGGGGGCGGGAGTGGGTGCTCGGCGTCTCACTGGGGGGGTGGGAGTGGGGGCTCACGGGGGGTGGGAGCGGGTGCTCGGCGGTTCACTGGAGGGGTGGGAGCACGTGCTCGGCGGATCATTGTGTGTGTGTTCAGTGGCAGTGAATGTTGCTGATGGCCTCTTCTGCCACCACTAACGTCACTTCCATCACTACTGACTTCCTTTCCCACCAACTGAATTTTGCTCATGTGGTAGGTGCCACTAAAGAAGTTTCACTTAAAAAACGAAGTATAAAATGCATATTGTTTAGAATCGGCAAAGTGAATAAATACATTTCTATATTTAAACTAAATGCCTAAATTATATAGATACTTTGTCTATTTTTAGAAATATATATATATTTCTCCAGGGTAGTAAGTTCAAATAGACCTTTTGTGCAAGGCTTATCTTGCAATTGGAAGGATCCTTTGTTTTTCATAACCATATTTGTTGCCCAGAAGATCCATAATCTGACTTTGCTACACTGTTGAACAAACATAAAATTGTCAGGTCTGGTTATGAACATAGTTTTATAATGCAAAGAAACATTGTAGTACAGATCCTAAACATGAAATTATCACTTTTTAGCTGCTTTGAAAATAAATATTTGTCTTTTAAACGTCATCGTTGGTCGCCTTGGATTAGCCCCTAGATCAAGCGTGGCCAGCTCCAGTCCTCAAGCACCATCAACAGGTCATGTTTTCAGCATATCCCTGCTTCAGTACAGGTGGCTTAGTCCTGAAAACCTGACCTGTTGGTGGCCCTTGAGGACAGGAGTTGGCCACGCCTGCCTTAGATGATGTCTTCCAAATTATGAATGCCCTCATCTAGTCAGAAGATCAGTTACAGATGGGAAAGGACACTTAGTGTTTTTTTTCCTTCATGAAAAAACGTTTCCTAATGTAAACATTAGGAGCACATTCTGTATTGTCAAATCTACGTAAGTAGCAGCACTCACTGTCTAATGGCTAAATGATGAAAACAATTGTAATGCAGAAAATATATTTAATAATAAAACAAACCAGAAATAAATCAAATGTGTTTGCAGAAACCAATGTCACAATGGGCATGTCACAAAGTGAAGGGTGGGGGGAAAAAAGGAAAAGGGGAAAAAAACATGAAACACGAGGAAATTAGACAAAAAATGGAGAACGGAAAGTATGCTAGGGAGGCGACGTTTCGAGGGACTACCTCTTCATTTGGCCCATTCCCCCTGGTCCCAAAGGGTCCCAGAGGTACTTCCCTAAGCCTTCTTTCCTCTATCACTGGTCAAATCAGATACCCCTGAAAATAGATAGCCATCATGCAGTGTAGGCTAAATACAGCTTATAGCAGGGCAGCAAGTGCACTCCACAGAGCACGAGGAGCAGAGCCACGGAGGGTTTGATTACTGTTTTCATTTGCTATTCTCATTAACTATTTACATTGACTTTTGTGGGCTCCTGGTGCTATTTTGCAAGCTGTGTTCAGCCTTTACTGTATTATTGCCAGTAGTGTCCTGTGGTACTTGAACTACTGGCATTGACTATAGTGGATTCTTGCTGCCTGCTATAAGCTGTATTTAGCCTACACTGCATGATGGCTATCTATTTTCAGGGGTGTCTGATTTGACCAGTGATAGGGGAAGGAAGGCTTAGGGAAGTACCTTTGGGACCAGGGAGAATGGGACAGATGAAGAGGTAGTCCCTCCAAACGTTGCCCCCCTAGCATACTTTCCGTTCTCCGTTTTTTGTGTAATTTCCTTGTGTTTCATGTTTTTTTCCCCTTTTTTCCCCTTTTCCTTTTTTCCTCCCACCCCTCACTTTGTGACATGCCCATTGTGACACTGGTTTCTGCAAACACATTTGATTTATTTCTGGTTTGTTTTATTATTAAATATATTTTCTGCATTACAATTGTTTTCATCATTTAGCCATTAGACAGTGAGTGCTGCTACTTACCTAGATTTATTAATAATTTACAGGGGAATACGGGTCCCCTTTTGTTCCATGCACCCTGCAATTGCATACATTTATCACTATCAGTGTGCTGTCTATCGCCCCCCTTTTCCCTTACATTCTGTATTGTGTATGCAGGGGTATTTATAGATTCCTGTTAATTGTTATACTTTTGTGCTGACAGGAAATGGGAAGCAGTTCTTAAATCATGAAACGGACATTAAAATGGCTATTGCAGGTCTGATTTTTCAGTTTCAAACATCTCCGTCTCATATGTTGCTATTGGGTACTTTAAACCCTTCAGTGCAAGAGGTTCCTGCCACCTCGTTGTCCACGTACCCTACAGCACTGACGGGTAACAAGACTTCTCTTCTGAGAGATCACATTATCGCTTCCCGATTCCTTCAGCCGCAAAGGGATGGCCCCTCCCCCTTCCATGTACTTTAGTAGAGTCCCCCTTCCTCCCCCCTAACTCCCCACCCTTCCATGTAGTTTGTGATCACGAACAGCCCTCCCAAAATAAGCAAAATGCTTGGACATACAGCTGTAAGAAATCCAATTCAACAATAATTATATTGTAATGTGTGAATCTTTTATCAATACAGTGTAAAAATATGCAGTCTAATTCTGATGTTTCTTTCTATCTATTACATATTATATCAAATTTTCTGATTAATTATCTCAGTTACATTGGAGAGTTATATTGCGGGTGCAGCTGTCAAGTTCTTTGTAGAGAAGCCCTGTTTAGGTTAACACTGAGTGATTATTGACAACTGTAGGCTTTAGCTGATGCAACCAAAGAGGCTATGACCGTTAGGTTGGATTAATAAGGAGATCTGAGAATATTCCAGTACATACGCTATATTTGGTTATTCTATGTATGGAGTTGTGGGCAGATCCGTTTGAAGATGCAGGACCTAATTTGTCATTGAAATATATAGTAACAGCTGATTCAAGGAATTTCAATAAATACGTAGCGACAGGCTGAGAAACAAGGCGGAGAGGCAGGAGGAAGGAGCAGCACATCTTAATATTGCCACGATGTAGGCGACAGGAGAGGGGCCAGAGGTACAGGGGGATTGATTCCATCAGGATGTGAGGACATAATGATTCCACCACGAAGAGGGCGAGAGATGGGTTAAAACCAAGATTGAGGAAACAGAAGTTTTATCAAGATATTAAGAATGATCCCACTCAGAAAGAAAGCTGTGCAATCATTTTTTTAAGAATACCATAATTTATTTAGAACGTCAACCACCGTTTTGTACTATTTTTTTCAAAATAAACATTTCATATGTGATGTACCAGAATTACTGTGGTCTATTATGCTGGAGTAATTCTGAAAAAGACGTTTAAAGACATTTAACGACAGCCATATGTCAATAGGGCCTCTAGGGTGGCACTTTTTAGGTCATATGCTTAGTCAATAGGGCACTGAAGGAGTTAATAAAGATGATAATTACTTTTACATTACCGATACAAACACCAGACACTAAAACAAACACAGAGAGTAATCTTTTCGCTGAAAATATTATGCTCTAATTGGAGGTCTGTGAGATAATTAGTTCTTTGAAACAGAAATTGTTTTTTTTTGTAGTTTGTACAAGAATGCTTGCACTAGAATGCCAAATTGAAAAACTTAAGTACAAAATAAGAATTTTTTTTTTTCTAGGTTTTATCATGCTTGTATGATCTGTATTTTTATGAAGACAAAATCTTGCTTTGTAGTATATTGTATTTCAGCAAGCTATAAAGCTAAAAATCCAATAAATCAATACTAAACAGATGAGAACATTCTGTTACAAAGTCATTCGCTGGAAATTGTCTGCGCGACCGTTTCTTTTCTTCCAAAAGTACATGAAAACCGTGAAATACAACATAATTAGAAACCACATTTACTTTCTGTAACCACTGTAAATCTGAACTAAAGCTTTGATAGAGATTTTTTAATACTATGCAATATCCATTTTTGTACATTTTTTATTCTTTGTAACTATTATTTCATTGGCAATGTGTGTTACTTTATAATTTAAGTCATGGGGTTAGCAGAATGTTTGCAATTTGAAACTAGACCTGGTAATGTCACTGAAATGCACCACGCTCTGCTGCAGTTATTGCTATTACAACGTAATCATACAATCTCAGTTATGATTATCTGACAACGTGCATGTTGAATGGGCCTCATAATTTTATAATAGAAGCTTACTTTTTGTTATGATAAGACAGAATTAAGATCCAATGGTAATAAAAGGCTTGGGTTGGTAAATCCAAGAGGAGGAAAAGATTTTGCTTCAAAGATGCTTGCATTATTTTTATTAGTGTACCTGTACATAAATTTGTCTACATACTGTAATGTAATTGTAAGGCATGTTAATTTGAACTGTACCTGTCTTTTTGCCCACATGCAAGGTAACATAGAAGGAATTTCACGCTCTTGAATTACTGCAAGTCCTTGCTCATTTGCAGGGCATTGCCCAGAATCCCTGGAAGCACTGTTATGGGGGAAAGACAGGGATGCAGACCTGTCTGAGACATGCAAGAACTCCACAAGTGGTATTTTTAGTTGCTGTACGGTGGAGGGATATTGTCACTTTTTTAACCTTCATAACTTTTTTAATGTCTGGTTATTCCCACGTACCAGCTTCATGTTGCGGAGCCAGCAACCAACCTTGCACTGATGAGACCCAAAAGGTGAAAACTGCTGTCTGTGAGTAGGTTTACTGCCTATGAACTTCTTAAACCCAGGCTGTGCTGCAAAGCTGTGTAATGCGGCAATCATAAGCTCATAGGGGTCCATGTTAAAATGGATGAGAAGTAAAGTGTCATACACTGTGCTCATTTGCATGTCATTACCAAGAATATATTTTCGGTGTGATCCAAGAAGGATCAAAAAGATTCCCCAAAGTTAAGCACTCAATGCCGGAACATATTACTCTTGATGACAAATATCCAACAGGAATATTACCTGTATTGACTGTATATGGAATAGATAGCCCTAGTAGTACCACTAAGTCCGAAGAAAAATAATAAAGTTTTATTCAAGTTATTACTTATTAAAAACCACATACACATCATTCAAAACTTGTTAAAAAAATCCCTGTTCAAAGGTGGCTGGAGTGGTCAGTATCCAAATTGGATTTCTTCTATTAATATAGTCCTGCTGACTCACATACATCCGTATCGGTATTTTCTATTGAGAACCGAAATAGTATAGTGATCTTGTAGAGGGTGTTGGCTGTTAGGAGCTGATTGGTGTCAGACAAAATATATATGAGCTATGTATGTCTTCACACTGAGTGTTGTCTCATTGATGTTGTTATATATCAAAGTGTGTGCTAGTATAGCAACATGCTCTTAAACACATAAGCCATATATAAATGTTAATCCATAGCGCATAGGTAAACGGACAGACTGTATTTGTAGTCGCAGGGATAGACCAAATGTTCGCAATTGATATTGCACTCGGTCAGTGTCTGGACCAGGCAATGTTAATATATTGTGTGCATACACATATATAAATCTGATTTGTATATACGGAGCCGTGCGGTGTGTCTGTAAGGAGGCTACGTGATCACAGCGGATCTAAAATACAACCAATGTACATTACAGGATGAGCGGTCCCATTCCCCTTTAGAGCATTACCAAGAATACCTGGCTGCGATGGAAGCACTATTTGCTAAGCGATAATGGGGAAAGACAGGCTTGCAGCCTGTCTGAAGCTAAGGCCCCGGTCACGGCGCTGTAATGCGCGCCCGCGCTTTTGGCTGCGCGTTCCGGCGATTCCCCGGTCTGCAGCTCACTGCAGGAGCAGAGACCGAGGGGGGCGTGGAGGAGGAGTGACGGGGGCGCGGCCATGACGTCACCCGGCAGGTTCGCCCTCATTGGCTGAACCGCCGGGGGGTCGTGCCTAGCCGCTCGACGCGAGTTCCTGCTCTCAATTCTATTGAGAGCAGGAGTAGCTCTCGCGCGAGCGCTGCGGCCCCCCCTCGCAGCGGGCCCGGCGCCATTGCGGGGAGGGCTCTCGTGAGCGCAGCGTCCGCCACAGCGGACGCTGTAGCAGGCAGCGGGGGCAAGGCCTAATTTCTCGTTATGCACCATCCAGACTCTTGCGTTCTTCTCAAGCATGTCTTCTTTCTACACCCTTTGTATCTAAATCCCTCTCCCGCCTTAAACCTTTTTCACTGACTGCCCCACACCTCTGGAATGCCCTTCCCCTCAGTACCCGACTAGCACCCTCTCTATCCACCTTTAAGACCCAACTTAAGACACACTTGCATAAAGAAGCATATGAATAGCACTGTGGATAATCCTGGACACATGATACATAAAGCTTGCCCCCTGCAGACGCACTTACCAGAACTCCCTCCTACTGTCTCTGTACGTTCTCCCTACCTACCAATTAGACTGTAAGCTCCTCGGGGCAGGGACTCCTCTTCCTTAATGTTTAAAGCACTTATTCCCATGATCTGTTATTTATATTATCTGTTATTTATTTGATTACCACGTGTATTACTGCTGTGAAGCGCTATGTACATTAATGGCGCTATATAAATAAAGACATACAATACAATACAATTGGGCATTATCGCAAACAATGAAATAAGTTTCATGTAGAACCAAATATTTAAACATTTTAATTCAACCAAACACTATAACCTATGAATCAGAACGTGGGTCATTTAACCTAGCATCTTATTTCTGCCAGAATTTCAACACAACCTTGTTCCTCTGCTTTCTCTACTTGCACATGAAGGAGTTAATGTGTTAGCGTTACCTGCAGGGGACATTTAATGTAGGATTCAACAATAATTCAGTGCAGTAAAAAGAATGAGCAAATATAAACAAAGAAGAGGAAGCAGCTTCAGTTCGTATTACTAATTACC